>JAPXFY010000769.1:37500-47647 GCA_030674185.1 Monoplex corrugatus | reverse complement strand
CCGATACTGTTATATGGTTGTGAGGCGTGGACAGTCAACCAGCAAAGCCAGAACAAGATTGAGGCAGCCGAGATGTGGTTTTTAAGAAGAATGTTGAAAGTTCCATGGACAGCAAAGAAAGCAAACGCGACAGTCTTGATGGAGGCAGACACAAGAAGATCACTCATAAGGAAGATTAGGAAAAGACGCGGAACATTTATAGGCCATTATATGAGGAAAGGGGAATTGGAGCACCTGGTCACAACAGGAAAGCTGGAAGGAAAGACAGCTCCAGGCAGATCCAGGGAAAAAATACTGGAAGGACTTGCAGAGTGGCTGAGGACAAAGAGGGTGGAAGATGTGCCTGTGGCAACAAGGGACAGATGCATATGGAGTGCTATGATCACCAACGCCATGTGGCAAGGCACTTGATGATAATGATGATGATCACTTACCCTCGACTAGTTGCACCATATTGTCTAGCAGCGTTGGGGTGGTGTCATCGTCTTTCATGCCTTCCTCAAAGACAGTTACTGTGCAGTTGTCGCATTGTTCAGCATCCTGTTTATCGTCCATGGCAGCAGCACAAGCTACCAGCAAGACCCCGAGGAAACAAACGAACCGGAACACCGCCATTTTTTTCACCTTCACCAACAACTTTCTAAGACAGCTTCAGAACTTTAGATTGCGAAGAAGCTGAGACTGATTCTGCTCCGGTTAGGATGAGGTAGCCATATATATATCCCTCCGTCATAAAGGTCACCAGGCGATGACCTGAGCCACGGGCGACGCCATTGTCCACACAGTAAATATCATCAGCGACATTTCTTTCACATTTCCTCACCTCTGCGATTTGTGTGTGTGTGTGTGTGTGCGTGGTGTGTGTGTGTGTGTGTGTGTGTGTGTGTGTGTGTGTGTGTGTGTGTGTGTGTGTGTGTGTGTGTGTGTGTGTGTGCGTGTGTGTGTGTGTGAGGGGTGTGTGTGCCTTCGTGTATGTGTGTCTATGTATATTTGTGGTTGTGTGTGTGTGTGTGGGGGGGGGGGGGGGATGCCGTCATGTATGTGTGTCTGTGTGTATTTGTGTGTCTGTGCATTGTGTGTGCACCTGCCCCCATCTGTTTTTGGTTCTCTCTTTCTCTGTCTCTGTCTCTCTCTGTGTCTCTGTTTCCCTCTTTCTCTCTGTCTCTCTCTCTCTGTCTCTCTGTCTCTGTTTCTCTCTCTGTCTCTCTCTCTTTCTCTGTTTCCCTCTTTCTCTCTCTCTCTCTCTCTGTCTCTGTTTCTCTCTCTCTCTCTCTGTTTCTCTGTTTCTGTCTCTTTCTCTGTCTCTCTGTCTCTCTCTTTATCTGTCTCTATCTGTATCTCTCTGTCTTTCGCTGTCTCTCTGTCTCTCTCTGTATCTCTCTCTGTCTCTCTCTCTCTCTCACACACACACACTGACACGCACGCACACTCTCTCTCTCTCTCTCTCTCTCTCTCACACACACACACTGACACGCACGCACACACACACGCACGAACACACACACACACACACACGCTCGCTCGCGCGCGCGCACATACACAATTAAAGCACATACACGCACACAGAGTTTAATATGTTGTCAATTCTTTGTTGGTTTACATCAGAACAATTGTGTTAGTGTTCTTTTTCTCAGTTATCTGAAAGAGAAGCAACTATGATTATAAGAGTGATAATAAGCCTGTTTGTCTGTCTGTCTGTCTGTTTTCCTTTTATTCTATTGGTCGGTTGGTAGGTCTGTGTGTCTCTGTCTGTGTATCTGTCTGTCTGTCTGTCTCTCTCACTCTGTCTCTGTCTCTCTGATTCTCTCTCTATACACACACACACACACACACACACACACACACACACACACACACACACACACACAGATATATATATATATATATATATATATATATGTCTCTATTTGTGTCTCTGTGTCTCTGTCTCTGTCTCTCTCTCTGCATCTCTCTGTCTCTCACTGTCTCTCTGTCTCTCTCTATTTCTGTCTCTCTAACTCTCTCTCACGCACACGCACACACACACACTCACTCGCACGCACGCACACACACACGCGTATGCATGCTTACACACACGCACGTGCGCGCACACACACACACACACTTACACACACACACACACACACACACACACACACACACACACACACACACACACACACACACACACACACACACAGAGTTTTATATGTGGTAATTTCTTTATTGGTTTACATCAGAACAATTGTGTTAGTGTTCTTTTTCTCAATTATCTGAAAGAGAAGGAACTATTTAAGAGTAATAATAAGCCTGTCTGTGTGTCTGTCTGTCTGCCAGTCTTTCTGTCTATATGTCTGTCTTTCAGTCAGTCAGTCGGTCAGTTTGTAAGTCGGTCAGTCGGTCAGTGAGTCTGTCTGTCTGTCTGTCTGTCTGTCTCTCTCTCTCTTTTCTATCTGCACTTTCATGAAAAAATAAGATGTGGTGTGTGTGTGTGTGTGTGTGTGTGCATGTGCGTGCGTGTGTGTGTGTATGTGTGTGTTTGTGTGTGCGTATGCGTACCTGTGCACTTGTGTAATATGCGTGTGTGCGTTTGTGACTGTGTGTATGTAAGTGTGAGTGAGTATGTCTGTGCGTTTGAGTGATTGTGCGTGTCTCTGTGTATGTGAGTGTGTTACTATGTGTGTGTGTGTGTGTTTGGGTGTGTTTGGGTGTATGTGTGATCGTGGTGTGTGCGTGTGTGTATGTGTGTGTGTCTATATATGTGTATATCATGCGTTTATGTGTGTGTATGTGAATGTGTGTATGTGTGTATATGTGTATGTGTGTATATGTGTATGTGGGTATATGTGTGTATCTGTGTTTGTGTGTGTATCTGTGTTTACGAATGTCCCTGTGTTTGTGTGTATGTGTGTATATGAGTATGTGTGTATGCGTGTATGTCTGTGTATGTGTGTGTCTGTGTGTATGTGTGGGTGCAAGTGTGTGATGTGTATATGTGCATGTGTGTGTAAGCATGTGTGTATGTGTATGTGTGTAAGTGTATATGTGTGTGTATATGCATGTGTATCTGTGTGTGTTATGTATGTGTGTTTATGTGTGTATGTGTGTATATGTGTACGCATGTGCATGCGTGTATGTGTATGTATGCCTATGTATTCGTGTATGTGTGTAGAAGTGTGTGTGTGTATGTACGAGTGTGTATGTGTGTGTAAGTGTGTATGTGTGTGTACACGTGTATGTGTGTGTATGTGCATGTGTGTATGTATGTTTGTGTGTATGTGTGTGTGTTTGTATATGTATGCATGTGTGTCTATGCATATTGTGTATGTGTGTGCATGTGAATGTATGTGTGTATGTGTGTATAGGTATGTGGATGCGTGTATGTGTACATGTGTGTAAGTGTATGTGTTTACGTGTGTATATGTGTGTATATAGGTATGTGTGCATGTATGCGTATATGTATATGTATGTGTATGTGTATGTGTATATGTGTATATGTATGTGTATGTGTATGTGTATATGTGTATGTGTATGTGTATGTGTATGTGTGTATGTGTGTATGTGTATGTGTATATGTGTACATGTATGTGTGTATGTATGTGTATGTGTATATGTGTATGTGTGTGTATGTGTGTATGTGCATGTGTATGTATATGTGTATGTGTATGTGTATGCGTATGTGTATGTGTATGTGTATATGTGTATGTGTATGTGTGTATGTGTATGTGTATATGTATGTGTATGTGTGTATGTGTATGTGTGTACGTGTGTATGTGTATGTGTATGTATATGTGTATGTATATGTGTATGTGTATATATGTATGTGTATGTGTGTATGTGTATGTGTGTATGTGTGTATGTGTATGTGTGTATGTGTATGTGTATATGTGTGTATGTGTATGTGTATATATGTATGTGTGTATATGTATATGTGTATATGTATGTGTATGTGTATATGTGTATGTGTATGTGTATATGTATGTGTATGTGTATGTGTATATGTATGTGTATCTGTATGTGTATGTGTATGTATATGTGTATATGTATGTGTATGTGTATGTGTATGTGTATATGTGTATATGTATATGTATATATGTATGTGTATGTATCTGTGTATGTGTGTGTGTGTGTATGTGTATGTGTATGTGTATATGTATATGTATGTGTATGTGTATGTGTATATGTATATGTGTATATGTATATGTATATATGTATGTGTATGTATCTGTGTATGTGTGTGTGTGTGTATGTGTATGTGTATGTTTATGTGTATATGTATATGTGTATGTGAGTATGTGTATGTATATAAGTGTGTATATAGGTATATATGCATGTATGTGTATATGTATGTGTATGTGTATGTGCATGTGTATGCATATGTGTATGTGTATGTGTGTATGTGTGTATATAGGTATGTGTGTATGTGTATGTGTGCATGTTTGTGTATGTATGTATATATGTGTATGTGTATGTATATGTGTATGTGTACATGTGTATGTGTGTATATGTATGTGTATGTGTATGTGTGTATGTGTATGTGTATATGTGTATATGTATGTGTATGTGTATGTGTATGTGTACATGTGTATATGTATATGTATGTGTATGTGTATGTATATGTGTATGTGTACATGTGTATAGATCGGATAGGTCGGATAGATGTATCCGCTATTGGTAACCTGGAACCCAGTACTACCTGTCACAGGGTCGAATTGCTGGCGACTAAACCAGCAACCCCACCAGTCCTCTCAGGAGGATGGTGAGGAGGGTGGCTAGAAACCCTGGTGGAAATAAATTAGATCCATCAAAGGGCGCCAGCTCTGGAGAGCTACCCGCGGCCATCTAGCTAAGGGAGTAAACCCTGACAGTAAATTCGGTGTGGGGCCCCTAAGGCGGTTGGATGGCAAACTTTGTCACTTTCCGGCAGCTCCTGCTGCCGCGTTGGCACCAAAACGTAACAGCCCTGCTGTTCCTTTGGATCTGTCAGCGAGGTGGAGTGGGGGGACAAGTTGCATGGGCAACAGCCTGTCTTCCATATTACACTGACCAGGCTTACATCCGTCCATTCATCCACAAACACTCTGCACCTACGACCTGGAGAGGACACTCCAGCCTCGCTACTAACACTAGTGTCGGCACAACACGGGAAGCAACAGATACCGGTGATAAGTCATTACTCAACTGGCGTAGTGCTGACGCCAGGGGTTGCTTTTGACGGTGGGAGAGACCTTCATGTCTTACTGGACAGCTACCGCCCGCCTAAGCTGGGCAGCCCCCAGTCAGTTAGTTGCTGTCCCGCCACGACCTGCCTTCTTCATTGGGTGCATGAAGATTAGGAGAAAATCTGACAAGCAGGTCGTTAATTACCGCACCAAACAAAAAGAAAAATTCAAATTCAAGAAACGGATCAGGAAAAGGATCAGCAGTGAAACTGGGCTGTTGGAATGTCCGAACAATGATGCCTGGGCTCTCCCAAGATCTGCAAGACATCAGCGACGCCAGAAAAACCGCCGTCATAAACAGCGAACTAAAGAAGCTCAATGTGGACATTGCCACTCTGCAGGAAACACGGCTGGCTGACTCAGGAACACTAAAGGAAAGGGACTACACCTTCTTTTGGCAAGGAAAGAGTTCTGATGCCCCAAGAGAGCACGGAGTAGGCTTTGCAGTAAGGAACAGCCTGTTCAACATGATTGAACCAGGCAGCGGCGGTTCAGAACGACTCTTGACTCTCCGCCTCAACACCACCGAAGGCTATGTCACTCTCATCAGCGTTTATGCCCCAACTCTGTCCGCCTCTCCAGACACCAAGGATGAGTTCTACGAAAATCTTGCATCAACCATAAGGAACATCCCCAGGACAGAACAACTTGTTCTCCTGGGCGACTTCAACGCCAGAGTGGGTGCAGACAATGACTCATGGCCCTTCTGCCTCGGTTCCTTTGGAGTGGGGAAAATGAATGAGAATGGACAGCGACTGCTTGAGTTTTGCGCCTGCCATGAACTGTGCATCGCCAACTCCTTCTTCAAGACGAAGCCTCAGCACAAAGTCTCCTGGAGGCATCCCCGCTCAAAACATTGGCACAAACTGGATTTGATCCTAGTAAGACGTGCCGCTATCAAAAACGTTCTCCACACTCGCTCTTATCACAGCGCAGACTGCGACACAGACCACTCTCTGGTATGTTGCAAGATCAGGCTACAACCAAAGAAGTTCCACTGCTCAAAGAAACAAGGGAACCCTCGCATTGACGTCAGCAAGATGTCTCAGCCAGATCTTGTAGAACAGTTCGCAGAGGCCTTTGAGAGAGAATACGATGCATTGCAGCCCAGAGACTCTGCCACTGAGAGATGGGAAACGCTACGAGACACCATGCACCGCATTGCTATGGCCACCTTTGGGAAGAAAACTGTGAAGTCCCAGGACTGGTTTGAGGCCAAATCATCAGAGATGACTCCCACTGTTGAGGCCAGGCGTGCCGCACTCACCAAGTATAAGCGGTCACCCAGTGAGAAGAACCTGCAAATCCTCAGGGCTGCCAGAAGTAAGGTTCAGCTTAACGCCAGGCGCTGCGCAAACGAGTACTGGACAGAGCTCAGCGAAGAGATACAGAGTGCTGCTGAAAGAGGCAACATCCGAGGAATGTATGATGGCATCAAGAAGGCACTGGGACCAACACAGAGCAAGATCGCCCCCCTCAAATCCTCCACTGGGGAAGTAATCAGCAATCCTAGCCAACAGATGGAAAGATGGGCGGAACACTACTCCGACCTCTACTCCACACAGAACATGGTGTCCCCTTAGCCCTCGATGCCATCAAGTGCATGCCGGTAATGGAAGAACTTGACGCAGAGCCAACTGCGGACGAACTCAGCAAGGCCATTGATAGCCTGGCATCAGGGAAGGCACCTGGCAACGACGGAATCCCCCCAGACCTCATCAAGCACTGCAAGACTTCTCTTCTGCACCCTTTGCACGCAGTTCTCTGTCAGTGTTGGAATGAGGGAGCTGTACCACACGACATGAGGGACGTCAAGATCGTCACCCTGTACAAAAACAAGGGCGAAAGGAGCGACTGCAACAACTACAGAGGTATCTCGCTCCTCAGCATTGTTGGCAAAGTCTATGCTCGGGTCCTCCTAATCCGCCTGCAGAAACTGGCTGAACGCGTCTACCCGGAATCACAGTGTGGTTTTCGAGCAGAGAGATCCACGGTAGACATGATCTTCTCCCTTCGCCAAATCCAGGAGAAGTGCAGAGAGCAGCAGATGCCCCTGTATGTGGCATTCATTGACCTCACCAAGGCCTTTGACCTAGTCAGCAGAGATGGCCTTTTCAGGGCTCTCCGAAAAATCGGCTGCCCCCCCCCCAAACTGCACAGCTTAATTGAGTCCTTCCACTCAAACATGAAAGGAATGGTGCAGTTCAACAGAAACCTCTCCAAGCCCTTCGACGTACGCAGCGGTGTGAAACAAGGCTGCGTCCTGGCCTCAACCCTCTTTGGAATCTTCTTCGCTGTCCTCCTGAGGCATGCGTTCAGTACAGTGCAAGAAGTGATCCACCTGCGGACCAGATCAGATGGCAGGCTCTTCAACCTCGCCCGCCTCAGAGCAAGGACAAAGATCCGTGAAGCCCTCATCAGAGACATGCTATTTGCCGACGATGCCGCAGTTGTGACCCATACTCAGCGGGACTTGCAGTCACTAATGGACCGCTTCTCCCATGCCTGCAAAGATTTTGGTCTGACCATCAGTCTTAAGAAGACAAACGTCCTGGGCCAAGACACGCCATCTCCACCAGCCATCACCATTGATGACTACGAGCTTGAAGCCATCCATCAATTCACATATCTTGGGTCCACCATCACCGATAACCTTTCCCTTGACACAGAGGTCGACAAGAGGATCGGGAAGGCAGCCACAACACTAGCCCGCCTCACACAAAGGGTGTGGACAAATCCCAAGCTGACCACAAAGACAAAGATGGCTGTATACAACGCCTGTGTCCTCAGCACCTTGCTGTATGGCAGCGAGGCGTGGACCACGCATGCTCATCAGGAGAAAAGGCTCAATACCTTCCACCTGAGAAGCCTACGGCGCATACTTGGCATTTCCTGGCAAGACAAGGTGACCAACACCGAAGTCCTAACCTGCGCTGGCCTCCCAACCATGCTTACCATGCTGAGACAGCGTCGGCTGCGCTGGTTGGGCCACGTTCGCCGCATGGAAGATGGTCGCATCCCAAAAGACATCCTTTATGGTGAGCTTGCCACAGGGCAGAGAAACATTGGCCGCCCACAGCTGAGATACAAAGACGTTTGCAAGCGTGACATGAAGGCGCTTGAGATCAACACTGAGTCCTGGCAGGACCTCGCAGACGACCGCAACAGCTGGAGAACTACTCTCAAGAAACAGCTGCGGATTGGTGAGGACAAACTGTCAGCTGCTGCAGCAGAAAAGCGAGTTCGCAGAAAAGGGATGACAGCCAACAGACCAGCATCAGCATACACATGCGACCGCTGCGACAGAGACTGCCTCTCTCGCATTGGTCTGTACAGTCACAGGCGACGCTTCTTGGACCAAGCAGACAGCCCATCTAGACATTAGAACGGATGTACTTTGTCCATGGTCAGTCATGACCGAAGGAGGCCTACTACTACATGTGTATGTGTGTGTGTATGTGTATGTGTATGTATATGTGTATGTGTATGTGTATGTGTACATGTGTATGTGTATGTGTATGTGTATGTGTATATGTGTGTGTGCATGTATGTCACCCATCACCTGTCGGCATCACCAGTTCAGTGTTGACCTCTGCACTCTGTGACATTGCCATGCTCTTCCCACTGGCTCTGTCCTGACTTTTGTGGACAACTTGTTGACTATTTAGGCCACTGATGTTGGTTATGTTTTCCATGTATGAAATCCGAGGTCTGCCTTTCTTCTTTTTTGCCTAGGTTTTCCTTGAAAAAATCGTTGCCATGAGGTCCGTGTTCTTGCTACGTGACACATGAGCAGTGTATTTTAGTCTTCTCTTGCTGATGTCTGCTAGTAGTTTTGTGGATGAATCAAGTTCTTCCATGGCAGTTTCATTAGTTCTTCTATCTGTCCATTTGACACGTAGTCATCATCATCATCAGGTGCCCTGCCGCATGGCGTTGGCGATCATGGACTTTCATCTGCCTCTATCTCTCGTTGCCTCTAGCATCTCCCCCACCTCCCTGTCCCCAGCCACTCTGCAAGTCCGTCCAGCATTTTCTCCCTGGGTCTACCCGGTGTTCTCTTCCCCTCCAGCTTTCCCATTGTGACCAGGTGCTCCAAACCCCCCTTCCTCATAAAATGGCCTATAAATGTTGCCTGTCTTTTCCTAATCTTCCTTATGAGTGATCTACTTGTGTCTGCCTCCATCAAGACTGTCTCGTTTGTTTTCTTTGCTGTCCATGGAACCCTCAACATTCTTCTTAAAAACCACATCTCGGCTGCCTCAATCTTGTTCTGGCTTTGTTTGTTGACTGTCCACGCCTCACATCCGTACAACAGTATTGGTTCTATATAACATTCAAGAACTCTCTTTCTGATCTTAATTGATAGGCATTTGTTGGTAAGAATGCTTGTCATCTTCTTGAATGCTGTTTTGGTTTGGCCGATTCTGCCGGCTATTTCTGATGTGCATCTGCCGTCTGATGAAATGATCGTTCCCAGGTATTTGAATTTATCAACCTGTGTCAAGGTTGTGCCATTTGCTGTTATTTTGCATGAGGGGATTTCATGTTTTTTACTGATCACCATGACTTCAGTCTTCCTGCTGTTTAGTTCCAGCGCCTTACCTTTGCTTTCTATTTCTAGTATATTGACACGTATGTAGTCTCCGATAAAACCACATCTCTACTGCCTGAATTCTTTTGCAATCAGCTTTGTTGAGGGTTCAGGCTTCGCATCCATAAATCATGAGTGGCCAGATCAAATATTTTAAAAGTTCAATTTTCAGGTTGTTTGGTATGCCTCTGTCTTTCCAGATGTTGTTGAGTAGGACCATGTTTTGTTTTCCCATTCCAATTCTTATTTTGGTGTCTTTAGAGCAGGTTCCATCGTCAGTCTTAACAGAAACAAGATATTTGAAATCATGAACGTTTTCTGAAGGAATTTTATCAATCAAGGTGTCTCGATT
>JAPXFY010000769.1:22500-30000 GCA_030674185.1 Monoplex corrugatus | reverse complement strand
TTTGGTTTGATTTATTCAATAATATTTAACGCCTGATGGGTATCATTACTGATATCAGAAAGACAGAGAGAGAGAGAGACAGAGAGAGGGAGAGACAGACAGAGACAGAGACGGACAGACTGACAGAGATAGAGACAGAGTGACAGAGAGATAAAGGGAAAGAGAGAGAGAGAGAGGGGGGGGGGCGATTGTAACATTGTTTGCACGGTACTTTTCATACATCCCTCCTTTTGTGACATATTGGTAAGCATGTTTCAAATATAAAAAATAATGACTAGTTAAATCATCTCGAAGATTTAAAGCATGAATTGCTTTCTGGAATATTCAGGATTGTTTCACTTTGGGGCCGTACTCCACGAGAGAGAGAGAGAGAGAGAGAGAGAGAGAGAGAGAGAGGAGAGAGAGAGAGAGAGAGAGAGAGAGAGAAAGAACGAATGAACAAATTAAGGAATGAAGGAAGGAAGTAACGAAGAAACAAAAGACTGCCATAAATGTCGGTGCCAGTCCATAATTAAAATGCCATTTCAATCCGACACTCACACGAACAACGTTCCACCACTTTTTACGACAAATGAGGAAAAGCAAATTTAACATAAATATCAAAAAACAAGTGTGACTGCCCGCGTTCAAGCAAACAGGAATCTGAAAAAAAAAGAAACACGAAAATAGAATAAGAAGGCGTATTTAATACAACAAGACAAGACAGGCGCAAATTTTCGGCCAACTGGCCTTTGTCAAGCGTAAGATCACAAACAAACAAACAAACACCAGATAGAAAAATTAGCAGAAAAAGACTGAAACTTCCCTGCTGCTCCGTCCAGTGGGAGAAAAAGAATAAACTGACTAATATGACATCATAATGTGTTTTTTAAGTAAATATGATGTCAGAGCGGAAGTGAGATATCCAACCTTTCAGTCATGAACATGGTTATCATAAGTCACATAGTTACATCTCTGAGGACAAGACGAGCAGCCATGTTTCGTATACGTTGCAGACACAGGAGAGAAGAAGCTGGTAGTCCAGTAAAGTAGACTTTTTCATAGGCCATTTTATGAGGAAAGGGGCATTAGAGCACCTGGTCACAACAGGAAAGCTGGAGGGAAAGAGAACCCCAGGGAGACCCAGGGAGAAAATATTGGACGAGCTTGCAGGGTAGCTGAGGACAGACAGGGTGTAAGATGTGCTTGCGGCGACAAGGGATAGATGCATATGGAGGGCCATGATCACCAACGCCATGCACCAGGACACATGATGATGATCATCATCATTCCAGCGAGCTGGTAAGAAATGATAAACTTACCAGGTTTAAATCCTTTTACATACGTCAGCACAGGAGACTTGGTGTAAGAGTGGTCGTACCCGACGTAACCCTTATTGTTGTATCCGTTTCCGTAACCGTGCCCTCCGTTGCTACCGTATCCACCGTAACCACCGTATCCGCCGTATCCTCCCGAGGCGTAACCTCCTGAGGCGTAGTGTTCATTGCCGTAACCATTGCCGTAGCCGTTGTCGTAAACGGATCGTCTTTTACGATCGTTGCTGTCTACGTCGAGTAAATCGGAGTCTGAAAATCAGCATCATATATTGTTGTTGTTTATTGGTGTTGTTTTAGTTGTGTGGTGTTTTAGTTGTTGTTGTGTTTTAGTTGTTCTTGCTGTTTTTAGCTGTTGTTTTATTGTTGTTGTTATTTTAGTTGTTGTTGTTTTAGTTGTTCTTGCTGTTATTGTTGTTGTTGTTTTATTATTGTTGTTGTTTTAGTTGTTCTTGCTGTTTTTTAGTTGTTGTTGTTGTTTTATTGTTGTTGTTATTTAAGTTGTTGTGGTGTTTTAGTTGTTGATTTTGCAGTTTGTCGTTGTTGTTGTTTTAGTTGTTTTGTTGTTGTTGTTGTTGTTGTTGTTCTTTTAGTTGTTGTTGTTTTAGTTGTTGTTTTAGTTGTTGTTTTAGTTGTTGTTGTTTTAGTTGTTGCTTTTGCTGTTGTTCTTGTTGTTGCTGCTGTCTTTGCCTACATTATGCAGGCAGCAAATTGCTGCATAGTCTGCACACTCCGTCTTCAGTGGGTGTCCATGCTGGGTGTATTCATGTTTCCATACGTCACTGGACATGATATGACTCACAAGCTTTTTAACGTAGGTACTTTTTTTTTAACATTGCAATGATGATGATATCGATGAGGATGATAATCATGATGCTATGGAGTTCCATCTAGGATTGAGACTGCACGACAGGGCTGTACTCTGCGCTCACTATCATAACATATCCTGGCGTCAAGCAGGCCCGAGAGATACAGACACCTGCGGTGCTGGTCAGAAGATTTGAGCAACACCCTCAATGACGCATCCGTGGAGTGGATAAGACACGACTGTGTGGTCCCAGTCTTCCCAACGAGCCCAATAACACAGCCACCTCTGGGTAGGAGCCGGTAAGAGCCGAAAAATCCCAACTACTACATTACAGCAAGTGGTAGAATATCACAACGACTTTGTTAGTTTTGGGTTTGTTTTACAAGCTCGTCCTTTTTGTACATTTTAGTACTAAGTACGTTTTAACAACAGTTCATTGACTTAGGACCTGGCTAGCTCATGGGTTTATGTGCAGGCTTAAGACTTGTGCCATGATCACCATACACACGGCACCTGTGGCGTTAGTGCATATGGAATTCGTTCCGAGCGCGGAGACATCATCTTGAGAAACTGAAACTTACACTGAACCTAACAACAATTCAAGACGCACGTAAGTCAACAAGAATAAGAATCAAATCATTGTATCACTTACCCTACAAGACTAAAGTCATGGTGATCAGTAAAAATCATGAAATCCCCTCATGCAAAATAACAGCAAACAGCACAACCTTGAGACAGGTTGATAAGTTTAGATATCTGGGAACGATCATCTCACCAGATGGCAGATGCACATCAGAAATAGCCAGCAGAATCGGCCAAGCCAAAACAGCATTCAGGAAGATGGAAAGCATTCTTACCAACAAATGCCTTTCAATTAACAGGTTGTGAGGCGTGGACAGTCAACCAGCAAAGCCAGAACAAGATTGAGGCAGCCGAGATGTGGTTTTTAAGAAGAATGTTGAAAGTTCCATGGACAGCAAAGAAAGCAAACGCGACAGTCTTGATGGAGGCAGACACAAGAAGATCATTCATAAGGAAGATTAGGAAAAGACACGGAACATTTATAGGCCATTATATGAGGAAAGGGGAATTGGAGCACCTGGTCACAACAGGAAAGCTGGAAGGAAAGACAGCTCCAGGCAGACCCAGGGAAAAAATACTGGAAGGACTTGCAGAGTGGCTGAGGACAAAGAGGGTGGAAGATGTGCTTGTGGCAACAAGGGACAGATGCATATGGAGTGCTATGATCACCAACGCCATGTGGCAAGGCACTTGATGATGATGATGATGATCACTTACCCTCGACTAGTTGCACCATATTGTCTAGCAGTGTTGGGGTGGTGTCATCGTCTTTCATGCCTTCCTCAAAGACAGTTACTGTGCAGTTGTCGCATTGTTCAGCATCCTGTTTATCGTCCATGGCAGCAGCACAAGCTACCAGCAAGACCCCGAGGAAACAGACGAACCGGTACACCGCCATTTTTTTCACCTTCACCAACAACTTTCTAAGACAGCTTCAGAACTTTAGATTGGGAAGAAGCTGAGACTGATTGTGCTCCGGTTAGGATGAGGCAGCCATATATATATCCCTCCGTCATAAAGGTCACCAAGCGATGACCTGAGCCACGGGCGACGCCATTGTCCACACAGTAAATATCATCAGCGACATTTCTTTGACATTTCCTCACCTCTGCGATTTGTGTGTGTGTGTGCGTGTGTGTGTGTGTGTGTGTGTGTGTGTGTGTGTGTGTGTGTGTGTGTGTGTGTGTGTGTGTGTGTGTGTGTGTGTGTGTGTGTGTGTGCGTGTGTGTGTGAGGGGTGTGTGTGCCTTCGTGTATGTGTGTCTATGTATATTTGTGGTTGTGTGTGTGTGTGGGGGGGGGATGCCTTCATGTATGTGTGTCTGTGTGTATTTGTGTGTCTGTGCATTGTGTGTGCACCTGCCCCCATCTGTTTTTGGTTCTCTCTTTCTCTGTCTCTCTCTGTGTCTCTGTTTCCCTCTTTCTCTCTGTCTCTCTCTCTGTCTCTCTGTCTCTGTTTCTCTCTCTGTCTCTCTCTCTTTCTCTGTTTCCTTCTTTCTCTCTCTCTCTCTCTCTCTGTCTCTGTTTTTCTCTCTCTCTCTCTCTGTTTCTCTGTTTCTGTCTCTTTCTCTGTCTCTCTGTCTCTCTCTTTATCTGTCACACGGACGCACGTGCATCACGCGGCAGTCCTGCGGCAGACCGACAGACGGGTGAGAGGGTGAGCATGGGCAGCCAACCGCGACGGACGTCAACAAGCACGGCCCGCGGCAGAGGAGCAGGCGGTAACCTTGGCAACAGGAGCTTGCGTTCCGGTACTTCCAGAAAGCCATAGGACAGGCATGGCCATCCAAACCAGTGGTCCTTTTTGAATTACAACGTTGAAAATTTGTACAGTAAATTGAAGAACGTTTCCTTCATAAATTATGTAACAAAATTTGATTTTGTTTGTCTTACTGAATGTTTTCTTGATACTTCGTTTGATTTCAGCTGTTTGTTCACTGATTATTTGAAGTTTTACGCTCCAGCTAAGAAATTGTCACACCATGGCAGGAATTCGGGTGGAGTTTTATTGTTGGTGAAAAAAACTTTAGAAAATTGTGTGAAAGAAATAATGTTAGATTATGATAACACCATTGCCATCAGAGTAAACAAAAATGTATTTGATTTAGACAAAGATCTGATTTTGATTGCATGCTATGTTGCGCCAGAAGGAAGCCCTAGATATAACGAAACATTAATTAAAGATGGGATCTTGATGCTGGAAGAATCAATGCTACAACAGTTTGAAAAAGAAAAAACACATTTTATAATTATGGGAGATCTCAATGCTAGAACAGGTCACGAACAGTTTGCGCCTGAAGACATGACTACTTATTTGGAAGACATTGAGTATGACAGGATGTATAATGAATGTGATGTACGTTGTTCTAAAGATGAAACTGTGAATAGTTTTGGCAAAACATTGTTGAACTTATGTTTCATGTTGGATATGGTTATTTTGAATGGTTTTTGTGATGGAGATACAGAGGGTGAATACACTTTTGTGTCTCCAAACGGGTGTAGTGTGATTGACTATTTTCTTGTTCCATATAATCTGGTCTCATGCTTTGATTTACGGGTAGGTAACTGTGTTGATTCATGGCATCTACCTGTTGAGGTAATATGGAAAAGGGGAAATAATCAATCAGATGTAGAAAGTGCAAGACAACAAGGGGAAGAAAAAATTGTATGGTCTGAAGAATTAGCAAGTTTATTTGTACAAGAGCTTGATGGTTCTCAGTTCAACAATTGTCTACAGACAGCTTTCGGTTTGTTAGATTATAATGTGAATGACAGTTCGGAGCAGTTTACTAAGGCTTTATGCGGGGCAGCTGCGTGTATGGTACGAACAGTGAGACAAGGACAAAAGAAACAGAATGATTGGTTTGATAAGGAATGTGAAAGAAAGAAACAAGAAGTTAAGAGGCTACTGAAAAGATTCCAGAGATGCAAAACAGAAAAAGAAAAAAAAAGAAAAAAGAGAAGCATATGTCATATCACGAAAAGAGTATGTTAAACTAAGGAAAACGAAAGAAAGGGAATACGAAGATAAGAAAATAAGAACACTCAAAGATTCCATCAATGACTCCAGGACATTCTGGTCAATAATAAGATCTGTTAATAGAAAGGCCTTTGTGTACAATGAAATCTCTATTGAACAATGGTACAATCATTTCTGCAGTGTTTTCAATGATATCGGGGGAAATACTACACAAGAGAGTAATATAGTAGAGGAAGAAAATAATTTTGAGCCCCTTTTCAATGAGCCTATAACTAAAGAAGAAGTGACTGCGAGTATCAGGCATTTGAAAGCAGGAAAGAGCGCAGGACCAGATCAAATAATCAGCGAAATGTTAAAACATGCAAATGCTAATGTAATTGATTTCCTTGTCCATTTATGTAACAAGCTTTTTGATAATGGCATTTTTCCGTCAGAATGGGCAAAGTCCATAATAATCCCAATTCATAAAAAAGGAGATGTGAATAATCCAGATAATTATAGAGGAGTCGCTCTAACAAGTACAGTGAATAAAGTTTATACATATATTTTGAATAAGAGATTAACAAAGTGGGCAGAAAAAGAAGAGAAAATAGTTGAAGAACAAGCTGGATTTAGAGCAAAATACAGTACAATTGATCATATTTTCACACTTTACTCCCTTGTGCAGAAGCATTTACTTTTAAATAAGAAACTTTATGTTGCATTTGTGGATTTTAGGAAGGCATTCGATTCTGTGAATCGTAATAATCTTTGGAATATATTACGTAAAAGTGGTGTGAATGGAAAATTATATATGGCCCTAAGAGGAGTTTATAACTCAGTGTTTGCATGCGTGCGTGAGAAGTGTGTATATTCAGATTATTTTGAATGCCCTAAAGGAGTGAAACAGGGGTGTCAATTGAGTCCTCAATTGTTTTCATTTTTCATTAATGAATTAGCAGTGGAACTGTCAAGAAAAGGCAGGCATGGCATTCAAATTATCCCTGGGGTTATTGAGATATTCCTATTGCTGTTTGCAGACGATGTTATTCTTCTCTCTGGTACAGTCAAAGGCTTACAAAACCAGTTAAATGTCTTAAAGGAAGAATCGGATCGACTAGCTTTAACAGTTAACATGGATAAAACTAATATTATGATTTTCAGGAAGGGTGGACATTTATCAAAACACGAAAAATGGTTCTATGGAATTAACGAGGTTAAAGTTGTTAATTCTTATAAATACTTAGGAATAATATTTTCGACAAAATTAAGTTTAAATTATGCATGGGAAGAATCTTGTAATAAAGGGAAAAAAGGTGTTATTGAAATTCTAAAATCCTTACGGAAGCTCAATTCTATTGATTGTAATTTATATTGGAAAATGTTTGATACACAGATAGAACCTTTACTTACATATGCAGCTGAAGTATGGGGTCTTACTGTAAATCCACATATGGAAAAAGTGCATACATATGCTATAAAACGTTTTTTGGCTGTACCAATTCACTCTTCTAATACTGTTTTATATGGAGAAACTGGAAGATATCCTTTATACATTAGAACCTTTGTGAAGAGTATTAAATACTGGTTGAAATTGTTAAGGCTTCCACAATCTCGGTTATGTAAACAGGCATATGAAATGATGGTTACTCAAATGGAAATAGGAAAACAGAACTGGGCCTATCAGGTAAAAAAGGCTTTATCAGAACTTGGGTTTGGAATCGTGTGGTTGTCCCAGGGAGTAGGAAATGAGTGTCAGTTTATTAATGAATTTAAAGACAGGCTTATTTGTTCGTTTAAACAAAATTGGCACTCAGATATGGAAAACAAAGAAAAATA
>JAPXFY010000769.1:15000-17500 GCA_030674185.1 Monoplex corrugatus | reverse complement strand
TTTGTTTGTTGACTGTCCACGCCTCGCATCCGTACAACAGTATTGGTTCTATATAACATTCAAGAACTCTCTTTCTGATCTTAATTGATAGGCATTTGTTGGTAAGAATGCTTGTCATCTTCTTGAATGCTGTTTTGGCTTGGCCGATTCTGCCGGCTATTTCTGACGTGCATCTGCCGTCTGATGAAATGATCGTTCCCAGGTATTTGAATTTATCAACCTGTCTCAAGGTTGTGCCATTTGCTGTTATTTTGCATGAGGGGATTTCATGTTTTTTACTGATCACCATGACTTCAGTCTTCCTGCTATTTAGTTCCAGCCCCTTACCTTTGCTTTCTATTTCTAGTATATTGACACGTAGTAGTCTCCGATAAAACCACATCTCTACTGTCTGAATTCTTTTGCAATCAGCTTTGTTGAGGGTCCAGGCTTCGCATCCATAAATCATGAGTGGCCAGATCAAATATTTTAAATGTTTAATTTTCAGGTTGTTTGGTATGCCTCTGTCTTTCCAGATGTTGTTGAGTTGGACCATGTTTTGTTTTCCCATTCCAATTCTTATTTTGGTGTCTTTAGAGCAGGTTCCATCGTCAGTCTTAACAGAAACAAGATATTTGAAATCATGAACGTTTTCTGAAGGAATTTTATGAATCAAGGTGTCTCGATTGTTTTCAGTGTCTTTGCCCTTTAATATGTTGCACGTTTATTTTCTTGGCGTTCACGTTTAGGCCAGCCTTTTTGCCACTGCATCCATCCTGTATAGAAAACTTTTCATGCTGGTAATGTCTGCTAATAGCTCGGTATCATCGGCATAGCGCAGGTTTGTGAGGTTTTTCCTCCTATCTTTATACCCATGTTTCTATATCAGCATCTGTCATGACTTGTTCCGTGTGAATATTAAAGAAATACGGTGAAAGGATACAACATTGTCTAACTCTCTTGTGGATGTTGAAAAATTCATATTTCTGACTGTTCCATCGAATTGTAACTTTTTGGTCTTTGTGTAGTGAGGCAGTTAATGAGATGGGATGTTTAGGAACTTCATTTTCATCATTGTATTGAATGGGTGGAAATGACTGTCGCTATCAAATGCTTTGCCATAGTCTATGAAGGTGATAAAAGCTTCTTTCCCAGTGCATTTTATTTTCTTTATGTGTATTTTAACACAAATACCATGTCAGTTGTGCCTCTATTGGATCTGTAGCCTGCCTGGCAGTTAGATATTTCTTCTTCTATCTTGGGCTTCAATCTGTTGAGAATAATTATGAGCAGGATCTGACTGGTGTGGCTGATTAGAGCAATGGTTCTGTTGTTGTTGCAATCTTTGACATTGCCACTCTTGTGAAGCATTACAATTTCTTGAAGTTTCCAATCTGTTGGCCACTGATGAGTATTCCAGATTTTACAACAAAGATGGTGCATTGCTGTTAGGACTGTTCTTTTTTTCCAGCATGTTTTATCAATTCTTATGAAACATTGTCAATTCCTGGAGATTTTCTTGAATTTCAACTGTTTGGTGGTGTGCATATGTGTATGTGTGTATATGTAGGTACGTGTCTGCATGTGTGTATGTGTGTGCATGTCTGTATGTGTGTATATGCGTGTATGTGCGTGTGTATATGTGTATATTTGTATATGTGTGTATGTATGTATGTGCGTGTGTGTGCGTGAATATGTATGTGTGTGTGTGTGTGTGTGTGTTTGTGTGGGCGCGTATGTGTGAGCGAGTGTGTGTGCATGTGTGTGTTTTGTGTGTGCAAGTGTGCGCGTGTGTCTGAGCGTGTGTATGTGTGAGTATATGTGCTGTGTGTATGTGTGTGTGAGAGCGAGGGAGCGAGAGAGAGAGAGAGGCAGACAGACAAATAGACAGATAGACAGACATAGACACAGAGAGAGACAGAGAGAGGGAGGAGAGAGAGAAAGAAAGAGAAAGAGAGAGAGACAGATGCAGAGACAGACAATCAGATAGACATAGACAGATAGAGAGACATAGACAGCGAGAGACAGACAGAAAGAGACAGACAGACAGACAGAATGATACACAGACAGACAGACAAACAGAGACAGAGAGAACAATCTGTAATCTATTAAGCGAAAAGGACCGACGGCTGCAAAGAAGAATGAGAGAGACAGAGACAGAGAGAGAGACAGAGACAGAGAGGCATTGGGAGACAACGAAAGACAGACAAACAGACACACGGACAGCTGTACAGACAGATCAACAGACAGACAAACAGACAGATGTACAGACAGATCAACACACAGACAAACAGATAGATAGAGACTGAAAGAAACACACACAAAATATACAAAACAGGAGATTTGATTTCTTGTTTCACCACACACACACACACACACACACACACACACACACACACACACACACACACACACACACACACACACACACACACACACACACACACACACACACACACACACACATACATACAAAAAAACACACCTCATACAAAAGTTATCTGATTATTTTTTTAATGCT
>JAPXFY010000769.1:0-2500 GCA_030674185.1 Monoplex corrugatus | reverse complement strand
TCTCTACCTCTCTTTGTCTCTCTCTCTCTCTGTATCTCTACCTCTCTTTGTCTCTATCTCTCTCTTTCTCTCTCTCTCTCTCCCGTTCTCTCCCTCTCCCCCTCCCTCTCTCTCTATCTCCTCCTTCTCTCTCTCCCTCTTGTTCTTATTGTTTATTTGTTATTTGTTTTAACTTTTTTCAAGGGAAACAACCCTTATTCACTCTCTTTAAGTGGGCAATGGCAATCCACTCACATTTGCATTACTCCTTTGTAGTCAATCCCTTGTAGCCATTTTATAGATTCACACTTCAAAAAAAGCGATAGATACATGCACGAACGAGCTGACAGACAGATAAATAAACGTACGAATAAATAGCAATACTGACCAACACTGCGAACATATATGCATGAACGAACTGACAGACAGATAAACAATCGTACGAATGAACAGCAATACTGACCAATGCTGCGAACATATATGCATGAACGAACTGACAGACAGATAAACAATCGTACGAATGGACAGCAATACTGACCAACGCTGCGAACATGCATGCATGAACGAACTGACAGACAGATAAACAATCGTACGAATGAACAGCAATACTGACCAACGCTGCGAACATGCATGCATGAACGAACTGACAGACAGATAAACAATCGTACGAATGAACAGCAATACTGACCAACGCTGCGAACATGCATGCATGAACGAACTGACAGACAGATAAACAATCGTACGAATGAACAGCAATACTGACCAATGCTGCGAACATGCATGCATGCATGAACGAACTGACAGACAGATAAACAATCGTACGAAATGAACAGCAATACTGACCAATGCTGCGAACATGCATGCATGCATGAACGAACTGACAGACAGATAAACAATCGTACGAATGAACAGCAATACTGAGCAACGCTGCGAACATATGTACATGAACGAACTGACAGACAGATAAACAAACGTACGAATGAACAGCAATACTGACCAACGCTGCGAACATATATGCATGAACGAACTGACAGACAGATAAATAATCGTACGAATGAACAGCAATACTGACCAACGCTGCGAACATGCATGCATGAACGAACTGACAGACATTCAGAACAAGTGTGGACTGCCCACGTTCAAGCAAAAACAGGAACAGAAAAACAACAACAAAAAACATGGAAAAATAATAAGAACGCGTTTATAATACAACCAGACAAGACAGGCGAAAATTTTCGGCTAACTGGCCTTTGTCAAGTTGTGTGTATGTGTGTGTGAGTGTGTGTATGTGTGTGTGTGTGTGTGTGTGTGTGTGTGTGTGTGTGTGTGTGTGTGTGTGTGTGTGTGTTGTGTATGTGTGTGTGTGTCTGTGTGTGCGTGTGTGTGTTTGTTTTGTTTTGTTTTTTTGTTTTTGTTTGTGTGTTGGTTTTTGTTTGTTTGTGGCTTTGGTTAAAGCTAAAGCTTCCAATTATACATTTATAGGAAAAAAGGAGATTTTTTTTATTATGGCTTGACAACAACACGTGATTCAGATCGACATGGAGTGTCTGTGACAAAGACCAGTTGCCCGAAAATTTGCGCCTGTCTTGTCTGGTTGTATTAAATACGTGATTTTATCAGTTTTTCGTGGGTTTTTTTTTCTAGCTCCTGAACTGACAGACAGATAAATAAACGAACGAATAAACAGCAATACTGACCAATGCTACGAACATACTTGCATGAACGAACTGACAGACAGATAAATAAACGCACAAATAAACAGCAATACTGACCAACGCTGCGAACAAACTGATCGTCATTATCCTTCATCACGTCAACATCAAGCGGCGTAGACGGCGTAGGCTGCGTAGGCGGAGGGGGCGTAGGCTTAGTCTGGCTCCCCTGAGCCAGGACAACGTATGTGGCATAAACATACCACAAGGAAAACCTTAAGAACCGGACTCATACTGACAAGACTGTCGAAGCAGAAGTACAATAAAGATGTGGTCTTCACTCAGACTACTAACACTACGAAGAAGGACCAGACCTGCTCTGTTAACCTTCTGAAGATATATAATCAGTAGCTTTAACCTACCACGACTTTCGCTGAGAAAGTCTTGGAGAAAAGAAGACGGTGACTTGGAATCTAGAAACCAGGGTTTATATAGGAACCTAGGGTAGTTTACACTTTCCCTTTTTTGTTTTTGTTTGTTTGTTGAAGTGCAGAGCCATTGTCCAACTTTCAAAAGGGGCACGCGAGGGTTAAGTGGCTTGGAGGACATCAAAGACTAGGTTGCGTAGGCGTGGAAATTGTGTCCAAGGGGTGAGGTATTAGGAAGCGGGTGGAATTTCCTTGCATCCAGTTCAGTGACTTGCTGAGACGTGAGGTGTTTAAGTTCAGGTGTGGGTTGACAGATCATAGACATGGGTAGAGAGGGGGAGAGAGAGAAAGAGAAAGAGAGAGAGAAGACAGACAGACAGACAGAGAGAAAGAGAGAAAGAGAGAAAGAGAGACACAGAGAGAGAGACACACACACACAGA
>JAPXFY010000077.1:105000-110363 GCA_030674185.1 Monoplex corrugatus | reverse complement strand
CATCTCAGAAACATGCACAATACCTTATTTCATCCATGTACCCAATCATCAATGGGTACATGCATGAAATAAGGTATTGTGCATCAATCCTAAGAGAAAGAAAGTACTTATAGTTTTACAGACCGCATAGAAATGAATGGACCACGAAAACAAAATGATACATAATGTTCATTGGTTATGTTACCATAGAGACTATCTTAAGGCTGACAGCATGACAAAATCAAAGCTGGTTGAAAAGTACATTTTTTAGGTTGAAACACACACATTATGGACCAAAGAGATCAAAACAGAATAAAAACACACCAAGCTACTTTAATCCAACACTATAATTACAATCAATACAAACAACAAACACTTGTTATTGTGTAAAATGTCTAAAGCACAACATTATGGGAGAGAGATCTTCACTGAATGTGCAGAAAAATATTTACACCTGATGTCAGGTAGCCTACATGGCAAAACTGATAAGTGTCTGACCAGACTGGGGAAAACTTACAATCAATACACCAGTTGGCTTATAAGTACATGTCACAAGAACTGAAGATAGAAACAAGAGAAAAGAGGATGTACGTCGTGTACACCACATCCAGGACACAGAGCTATAATTCATGTCAGAAAACACCTCCATCACTACAACAACAGGATGTACGTAGTGTACACCACATCCAGAACACAGAGTTATAATTTATGTCAGAAAACACCTCCATCACTACAACAACAGGATGTACGTAGTGTACACCACATCCAGAACACAGAGCTATAATTCATGTCAGAAAACACCTCCATCCCTACAACAACACGATATATATATATGTAGTGTACACCACATCCACAAAACACAGTAGTAAGAAACTCTCGGGAGAACCGGACAGCAGAAGGTCCTCAGAGGAGAAACCCCCATCAGGCAAAGTGTTTTGGCCCTTAACTCCTGACACTCGAAGGGTGTCAGTAATTCATGACTCCTGGATACCCGTCTGCTGTTGCCATTTTTAATGTATGTAGTGTACACTACATCCAGAACACAGACTTATAATTCATGTCAGAAAATAACTCTATCCTTACTATACATGGAAGATAAGGAGGAGAGGAGGTAACATTGATGCAAATGATGATGACGACAACAACGAGATGACAACGACATACATGGAAAGTTCTGTTTTATAGAAATGGTACAGGTGTCTTGAATTAAGTTTTCTTGTAGCAAAGACCAAAAATAACTTCATCGAGACTGAAAACAAATCGCAATACACGTACTGTTATTTCCCCTGCTGAGTTCTTAGTTTCATTTTCATACAGTTGTCCAGTTTTCAGGTTCTTTTTGCTGTCATTTTGTGCTTTGTTCTTGAAACTTACACTAAAACATTTCCCGAATCACAATTGTCTGGATTTGAGGTATGTCTTATTGTTTTTTGTTTTCCTAAACTGAAATTTCCTAATTATTTTTTTTTTGCATCTGCTGTGCAAGTCTTTTAAAACTTTTTTGGTCCATATATTCTTGTTGTATCCAAATAGAAAAAAACGAAAGCCATATCTTGTGAGTAATCATGCGCCAAACAAATACACTTATTCAAATATGAAAAAAGAGAGAAATGAAGAATACAAATATCATATCTTCAAAAAAATTGTAGTATCACAAACCCATACGTAATGAATTCAGTCAGCAGAAAAACACCTTGATCCTGAGCACAACCTGATCAAGTTTTGTGGTGATGAGTAGACTCCAACAGTAATCAGAATTGGTGTCAGGGGAGTGTTGTCTCTGTAGAATAAAACCAAAATGATGATACACTATTAAAACTCCGTAGGTTCACTTAGTCAGTGGACAGTTATCTGTGTAGAATAAAAACAAATAATGCATTACTAAAACTCTCTAAGTGACACAGTATATAATCCACAGTATTTTTGTGTGTAACTAGCTGAACCAGCCAGTTATCGACCAGATTGAAATGAAAAGATTTAGTTAGCGTTTTCCTTTTTGAATGAATGAAACAATGGTCCTGATTTTCACTTCATGTACATATAGATGTCATATAAGATAAATAGACATAAGAAGATTGGTATGAATGTTTTGTTAATGTTTTCTTGTTTGAATGAAACACATCATTGACTTTTCTTTCACTAGATGAACTGATGGATATAACATGAATAAGTATAAACCAGAAGAACAAGAAAACCCATGTAAGCGCGTCTCCAACAAGACAAAACAAAACAAGCGCAAATTTTCGGCCAACTAGCCTTTGTCAAGCGCGAACGCACGGTCACAGACAAATCACAGACACCAAACAATGGATAATAAAAACGGGACTAAAAACTTCCCTGCCGCCTCGTCCAGTGGGTAAGAGATGGAATTTATATAATATATATATATATATATATATATATATATATATATATATGTATGTATACATACACACACACACATATATACAGTAGGCCTCCCTCGGTCATGACTGACCATGGACAAAGTACATCCGTTCTAATGTCTAGATGGGCTGTCTGCTTGGTCCAAGCAACGTCGCCTGTGACTGTACAGACCAATGCGAGAGAGGCAGTCTCTGTCGCAGTGGTCGCATGTGTATGCTGATGCTGGTCTGTTGGCTGTCATCCCTTTTCTGCGAACTCGCTTTTCTGCTGCAGCAGCTGACAGTTTGTCCTCACCAATCCGCAGCTGTTTCTTGAGAGTAGTTCTCCAGCTGTTGCGGTCGTCTGCGAGGTCTCAGTGTTGATCTCAAGCGCCTTCATGTCACGCTTGCAAACGTCTTTGTATCTCAGCTGTTGGCGGCCAATGTTTCTCTGCCCTGTGGCAAGCTCACCATAAAGGATGTCTTTTGGGATGCGACTATCTTCCATGCGGCGAATGTGGCCCAACCAGCGCAGCCGACGCTGTCTCAGCATGGTATGGTTGGGAGGCCAGCACAGGTTAGGACTTCGGTGTTGGTCACCTTGTCTTGCCAGGAAATGCCAAGTATGTGCCGTAGGCTTCTCAGGTGGAAGGTATTGAGCCTTTTCTCCTGATGAGCAAGGTGCTGAGGACACAGGCGTTGTATACAGCCATCTTTGTCTTTGTGGTCAGCTTGGGATTTGTCCACACCCTTTGTGTGAGGCGGGCTAGTGTTGTGGCTGCCTTCCCGATCCTCTTGTCGACCTCTGTGTCAAGGGAGATGTTATCGGTGATGGTGGACCCAAGATATGTGAATTGATGGATGGCTTCAAGCTCGTAGTCATCAATGGTGATGGCTGGTGGAGATGGCAAGTCTTGGCCCAGGACGTTTGTCTTCTTAAGACTGATGGTCAGACCAAAATCTTTGCAGGCCTGGGAGAAGCGGTCCATTAGTGACTGCAAGTCCCGCTGAGTATGGGTCACAACTGATGAGGGCTTCACGGACCTTTGTACTTGCTCTGAGGCGGGCGAGGTTGAAGAGCCTGCCATCTGATCTGGTCCGCAGGTGGATCCCATTCTTGCGCTGTGCTGAACGCATGCCTCAGGAGGAGAGCGAAGAAGATTCTGAAGAGGGTTGGGGCCAGGACGCAGCCTTGTTTCACACCACTGCGTACGTCGAAGGGCTTGGAGAGGTTCCGTTGAACTGCACCATCCCTTTCATGTTTGAGTGGAAGGACTCAATTAAGCTGTGCAGTTTGGGGGGGCAGCCAATTTTTCGGAGAGCCCTGAAAAGGCCATCTCTGCTGACTAGGTCAAAGGCCTTGGTGAGGTCAATGAATGCCACATACAGGGGCATCCGCTGCTCTCTGCACTTCTCCTGGATTTGGCGAAGGGAGAAGACCATGTCTACCGTGGATCTCTCTGCTCGAAAACCACACTGTGATTCCAGGTAGACGCGTTCAGCCAGTTTCTGCAGGTGGATTAGGAGGACCCGAGTGTAGACTTTGCCAACAATGCTGAGGAGCGAGATACCTCTGTAGTTGTTGCAGTCGCTCCTTTCGCCCTTGTTTTTGTACAGGGTGACGATCTTGACGTCCCTCATGTCCTGTGGTACAACTCCCTCATTCCAACACTGACAGAGAACTGCGTGCAGAGGGTGCAGAAGAGAAGTCTTGCAGTGCTTGATGAGGTCTGGGGGAATTCCGTCGTTGCCAGGTGCCTTCCCTGATGCCAGGCTATCAATGGCCTTGCTGAGTTCGTCCGCAGTTGGCTCTGTGTCAAGTTCTTCCATTACCAGCATGCACTTGATGGCATCGAGGGCTAAGGGGGACACCATGTTCTGCGTGGAGTAGAGGTCGGAGTAGTGTTCCGCCCATCTTTCCATCTGTTGGCTAGGATTGCTGATTACTTCCCCAGTGGAGGATTTGAGGGGGGTGATCTTGCTCTGTGTTGGTCCCAGTGCCTTCTTGATGCCATCATACATTCCTCGGATGTTGCCTCTTTCAGCAGCACTCTGTATCTCTTCGCTGAGCTCTGTCCAGTACTCGTTTGCGCAGCCCCTGGCGTTAAGCTGAACCTTACTTCTGGCAGCCCTGAGGATTTGCAGGTTCTTCTCACTGGGTGACCGCTTATACTTGGTGAGTGCGGCACGCTTGCCTCAACAGTGGGAGTCATCTCTGATGATTTGGCCTCAAACCAGTCGTGGGACTTCACAGTTTTCTTCCCAAAGGTGGCCATAGCAATGCGGTGCATGGTGTCTCGTAGCGTTTCCCATCTCTCAGTGGCAGAGTCTCTGGGCTGCAATGCATGCATCGTATTCTCTCTGAAAGGCCTCTGCGAACTGTTCTACAAGATCTGGCTGAGACATCTTGCTGACGTCAATGCGAGGGTTCCCTTGTTTCTTTGAGCAGTGGAACTTCTTTGGTTGTAGCCTGATCTTGCAACATACCAGAGAGTGGTCTGTGTCGCAGTCTGCGCTGTGATAAGAGCGAGTGTGGAGAACGTTTTTGATAGCGGCACGTCTTACTAGGATCAAATCCAGTTGGTGCCAATGTTTTGAGCGGGGATGCCTCCAGGAGACTTTGTGCTGAGGCTTCGTCTTGAAGAAGGAGTTGGCGATGCACAGTTCATGGCAGGCGCAAAACTCAAGCAATCGCTGTCCATTCTCATTCATTTTCCCCACTCCAAAGGAACCGAGGCAGAAGGGCCATGAGTCATTGTCTGCACCCACTCTGGCGTTGAAGTCGCCCAGGAGAACAAGTTGTTCTGTCCTGGGGATGTTCCTTATGGTTGATGCAAGATTTTCGTAGAACTCATCCTTGGTGTCTGGAGAGGCGGACAGAGTTGGGGCATAAACGCTGATGAGAGTGACATAGCCTTCGGTGGTGTTGAGGCGGAGAGTCAAGAGTCGTTCTGAACTGTCGCTGCCTGGTTCAATCATGTTCAGCAGGCTGTTCCTTACTGCAAAGCCTACTCCGTGCTC
>JAPXFY010000077.1:95000-100000 GCA_030674185.1 Monoplex corrugatus | reverse complement strand
ATTATTGCTGCTATTCTTGATTTGTGTAGGCCTATGTCTATGTGCTATACATATCATCATCTATGATCTATGTGTTATACATATCATCATCATCAACAGGTGCCCTGCCGCATGGCGTTGGTGACCATGGACTTCCAACAATCTCTATCTCTCGTTGCCCCCAGCATCCCTCCCACCCTCCTCATCCCCAGCCACTCTGCAAGTCCGTCCAGCATTCTCTCCCTGGGTCTACCTGGTTCTCTCTTTCCCTCCAGCTTTCCTGTTGAGACCAGGTGCTCCAAATCCCCCTTCCTCATAAAATGGCCTATAAATGTTGCCTGTCTTTTCCTAATCTTCCTTATGAGTGATCTACTTATTATACATAAAATAAATAAAATATAGTTATACATATGCGTTTATCATTATAGTAATTTCTTATTGTTGAAAGTAAAATTTACTGAAGTTTATTTATCTATGCATTTGTTTATTTGATTTCATGTCATTTTTTGATTTTCTTTCTCCTACAAAATTTTGTCTATCTGTGTTTTGAATCGACCTAATGTTAACGTACCCTGACTTACTTACCTTTTTCAATTGTTATTATTACTTTGTTTATCATTATCGTGTTTAGTAGTAGTGGTATGCTGGTAGTAGTAGTAGCTGTTGTAGTAATGGTAATACGTCTTGTTGAAGTAATAATAGCTGTAGTCATAATAGTGACAGCAAGTTGATTTCACCTTTCTTGATTTGACTATATGAACATTGGTTTATTTGATGCTTGATTAATTTCTGTAATTTTCTCACATGTACTTTCTTCCTACTTTATTTTATTTTATTCTATTTATTTGGTTTTATTCTTATTTACTGTTTTTCTTCTTCTTCTGCTTCTGCTTCTTCTTCTTCTACCTCTTCCTCATATCATCATCATCATTATTTTATTTGTTTATTTATTTATTGTTCATTTACCTTTCTATCTAGCTATCTATTTGTTTTATTACTTTGAAGTGCTAACTATGTACTTTTATTGGTTTCATTGTAATGATAGCTTACTTTGTAGAATTCATGATGTATCTTCCTGAAGCTGCACTTCCTACTGTAAACAAACGTGCATAGATCAGCAACGGCAAGTTTGAAATATGGCTTCTAGTCAGTGATTTTTACCATTGTAAAATAAAGTGTCACTGTCATTCTGTGTGTGTGTGTGTGTGTGTGTGTGTGTGTGTGTTTGTGTGTGTGTGTGTTCTGTGTGTGTGTGTGTGTGTGTGTGTGTGCGTGTGTGTGTGTGGTGTGTGTGTGTGTGTGCGTGTGTGTGTGTGTGTGGTGTGTGTGTGCGTGTGTGTGTGTGTGTGTGTGTGTGTGTGTGTGTGTGTGTGTGTGCGTGTGTGTGTGTGGTGTGTGTGTGTGTGTGTGTGTGTGTGTGTGTGTGTGTGTGCGTGTGTGTGTGTGTGAGCGCGCACAACTTCTAGTTGGTAACATTTATCATTGTAAAATAAAATATCATTGTTATTCTCTCTCTCTCTCTCTCTCTCACTCTCTCTCTCTCCGTGTGTGTGTGTGTGTGTGTGTGTGTGTGTGTGTGTGGTGTGGTGTGTTGGTGTGTGTGTGAATGTGAGTGTGAGTGTGTGTGTGTGTGTGTGTGTGTGTGTGTGTGCGTGTGTGTGGTGTGTGTGTGTGTGTGTGTGTGTGTGTACAACTTCTAGTCAGTAACTTTCACCTTTGTAAAATAAAGCGTCATTGTCATTCTCTCTTCTCTCTCTCTCTCTCTCTCTCTCTCTCTCTCTCTCTCTCTCCTCTCTTTTTCTTTCTCTCTCTCTCTCTGTCTGTGCACACAACTTACCAATGGTCTTTCAGTATTATCTGGTGTGGACACACTGCCTCAGGCTGATTCAGTACCAGATGACAAGTACGAAGAAGCTGCCTGATAGTGTCAGGATGAATGTGAGAAGCACAGCGACACCTCAAAAGTTTCTCCAGACCATTCAAACAAATCATTGTGTCAACATTTGTAAAAAAATTTTCAAACCACATCTCATCTGGCATCTCTTCTAAGATTGCCTGAAATCAAACAGTTATTAGTCAAATAAGTATTCAATCAAATTGACAATTAATAAATCAATTTTTATCATGCAATTATTCAGTTGATTAGTCAGTCCATCTTTACATTCCTTAGATATTCAGTCAGTCAGTCAGTCAGCCCATCTATACATTCATTAGACATTCAGTCAACCTATACACCAATTTCTTACACTCTCCATGATGTACGAGGCCTGATCCAAAAATGTTGTTGGTCAGGTTGCCATTTGTATACTGTGTATAGTGTTGGCAAATACTTTTGATTTGTATTGAGATGTAATCTACAACCATTGTACTATTGATATGCACAATGTAAACTATTTTTCTTGAATAGCTGTTTAGCTAGCATACTTACCAAATAAAAACAAAGTAACTACCTGATCAGCTAAAACAAACAAAATTAAAAAGTGTGACAGAGTCTGTTTACAGGAAACATACATGACCCGAATGATATACGAATTTGGGTAAAACAAGGGCGTGATAAAACGTTTTACAATAAGGTGACAGACAGAGGACAGGAAAAGTCAGTCTGGTCGCCAAACATTTCGAGGGAATGTAGTTTTGAACATGATTTCAAATTAGCAAATGTCAGTGTGGACATATGCTCCCATCAGTCTTAAAGAGACGTTACTCTGATAAACATGTAGCTTAAAGGTAGTCAAGTGGGACATTTAATGATTTATACAGGTCTATTCAGTTAAATCAGATATATTCGTGTAGCTTAAAGGTTGTCAAGTTGGACATTTATACAGGTCTATTATTACTGTTAACTCTGACATACATGCAGCTTTAAGGTAGCAAGTGGGACATTTATACAAGTCTATTATTATTGTTAAATCTGACATACATGTAGCTTAAACGTAATCAAGTGGGACATGTATACAGGTCTATTATTACTGTTAAATCTGATGTGCAATAGCTTAAACGTAATCAAGTGGGACATCTATGCAGGGCTATTATTACAGTTAAATCTGGCATACATGTAGCTTAAAGGTAGATAAGTGATACAGTTATACAGGTCTATTGTTTCAGTTAACTCTGACATAATACATGTAGTTTAACGATGGTCAAGTGCGATATTTATACAGGTCCATGGATGTGACCTTGCTTTTCACAGTGTCAGTAACTGGTGTTCCATACCCTGATGATGTCATCATCATCTGTTGTTTTGAAAGATAGCTCAGTGTGGTCCAACTCTTCCAATATGTGTGACAATACGTTATTCCTGGGACGTGACTTGTAACGCCTCAGTGACAGAGCCATCTGGTCCAGATTACTGGTGCCTGCCACCTGCAAACGTTTGACATCTGATGAAATGTCTGACACACGGGAACATGTCTAACATGTCTACATAGTTCCTACTGTCATCATTTTGAGACATTTTTACAACTAACATCTGTATAGTGTCAAAGTAAATGTTTAGTTAAAGTATGCTTTTCTTATTTAATGCAAACACTTCATTGTTACTAAATGCAAACACCTCATCTCACCATTCAGTCAAAAGTACAAAACCTATTTCATGGTGCAAAATTTAATCGGATTTTTTTTTTCAGAAGATCTGAAAATTTTAATTGGCCAACATTTCAAAGATGGCAGAGAACAGACAACAACATCTTAATGTGTTGATCATTCTCATAATGCTCTACAGAGCAGTCTGATACAACAGAACCAATACAATTATCGCTGATTGTTCTCATAGTACATACTCTACAGTCTGATACAACAGAACCAATACAGTTATCACTGATTATTCCTCTAGTACTCTACAGTCTGATACAACAGAACAAATACAATTATCACTTTTTATTCTCAAAGTACTCTGCAGTCTGATACAACAGAACAATTACATTTATCAATGTTTATATTCCAGTGATAACTGTGCTGATATTCTCATAAACAAAGCAGTCTGATTATGGGCGCACTCTTTCCCTCCAGTAGAGAACATAATTAAATATGACAAAGTAAACAACTCAATTGATTAGAATAACGAAAGGGAAAAGGACCATTCAGCTAAATAGGCATAGGACAGGAAAATGTGGCTGTCAGAACAGAGGGAGTTATAGGACATGCGCTACATGCCTACAGATTTGTGATTGGCACATTATGTGAACAAGTATTGGTATGAGGCAGGGCATCCAACTACTGCTGGTTATATATCAGTGAGGTACAGTAAGTAGGCCTATGTGTAATTAAATATTTTTTTAACCCTTTCGCTGCTATGCCCTTTTTTAGCTCCGAAAACACTATTTGCCAGGCCATATTACATCACGGAGGGTAATAATTAAAAAAAAATTCTGACACAAAAACTACTCAATAAAAGTCCATAAAACTAATACTTTTCTGAAAGGTAATTGAATCCTCTATACACTGATCACAATTACACATCCATTCAACAGGACAGATGAAAGTTTATGTCCAATGAAACAGGATTTATTCTTTTTACACTATTCTAGACATGATATCATATAAGTATAAAAAAAGGGAAAAACAGTGAATAATAAAACTGAATTATTGTCAGAAAGCAAAAGAATGATAATGAAAAATGTATTTCCATACCTTCTGTCCAAGAAGAATCACAATCACCAAATACATGTTCATATCTACACACACACACTTTGCGACTCGAAAGAGTTTTCAGTGTCACTGTTGTTTTTTTCTTTCTTTTTTTTATTTTTTTTTTTTACAAATTTTGCAATAGCACATCACACAACACACAGATGAAAAATACATACACACACTGTGTCTACAAAGGGCATCAGTCAGCAACTAGTAGTTTTTCTTGGTGTGGTACGCCACGAAGCAAGGCTGCACACAAAGAGATGGGTTCGAAGGACAATATCCACACACAAAGTTGGTTTCTTTCCTGATGCCCCTCTTGCTGTACACCTTGCACCTCCTGCCAGAGGAAAGCTTTCTGACAGTCTTCTCCAGGGTAATAGGGAAGTTTG
>JAPXFY010000077.1:65000-92500 GCA_030674185.1 Monoplex corrugatus | reverse complement strand
CGTCACTTCCTCTCTTCCACACAAGTCAAGTGATGTCAGGTTGGGATTGGTGGATGGATCCATCAGCAAGGAACTTGTTTGAAAGGTGCCATGAAATGTGCTTGTCCTATCCACAGACACATCCAGATGTTCCAACTGCTTCAGCGTACGCAGAGTATCAACAGTGGTGACTTTAGTCAGCTGATGCAGACAGAACATTATCAACACTTGTAGCCGTTCTGCATGCTTCTGAAGAGGTGAAATATTTGTGATGTTGAAGTTTTCTGATATATCCAGACTTTGCAGTTTTGGAACATTGCTTGCAATGACATCCAGACACTTGTCTGTAAGTCCTACATGTATCAAACTCAGACAGCAACATTCTGAAGTCTGGGAAAGAACCTGGCTGAACTATCTGAAAGAGACTCATGGCAACGTGTCATCCCGTACAGATCTTTGCATCTCAAGTTTTTTAGACTCGCCCAATTCTGTGATCCTAAGCACGTCAGGACATCAGTCAATGTCAACAGATTGTAACAAATATCTAAGGACAACAAGCGATGGGACGCTAATGTTTTCAATCCTTCTTTGGTTATATGCAAGGCTTGTGGGATTGTAACATGTCTTAGACAGGCATGCTCAGGCTTGAACAAAGATAGTGTCCCATCAGTCAGCTTACTTCGCTTATTTAATTCATACAACACTTTTTCAGGAACAGGGAGCACTATGCCAGGGTCTCGCCACACAATCTGGTTCTGATTGTCATCTGAGTATGTCCACAGCTGTTCAAAATTGTCAACAAGGTACTTTATACAGATGTCCTGAAGACTTCTGATGGTGGCTGTCATGTTTATTGCTCCTGCAAAACGTGGAAAAAATGATTAAAGACAATACTGTTTCAAATTCATATGGTCATTCATGTATGAGAATACTTACACACAAAAAGTTATATTCATCCTTTACCAACATAAGAAAAGCCTGAAGGATCAGATAGCAAGCTGGCAACTCAAAGCTTAGTGACTGATGGCCACATAGAGACTTACAAAATTAAGAATTATAATGATGATTGTATTACCTCAAGGACACACTACTGTTTAATGTGCCAGGCTAAAGCAGGCTTTCAAACATTGATTATGATGATTTTATTGTAAACCTCAAGGATACATGTAGAATAGTATTCAATCAGTCAGGCTAATGCCCCTGAAATAAGATTTTAGAAAAGGCTTTAGATCAAGAATAAGGATGATGTTACTACCTCAAGAACAGAACAATTATAATGAGCCAGGCTAATGTCTATTAATCAGACAAAAGTCAGGCTTTAGTTTAAGTCATCGATCAGAGGATGTTTATTACCTCATGGCAGGGAATTCATGGTTTTAATTATTTGCTGAATTCTTTTGACTTCCATTTCTATCATTTTTTATATCTGTGCACTTGCATTGTGCTACAGAACAATATATTATTACTAGTATTAGGCCTATGTTTCTTGACTCTCCGTTTTGTGGTCTGCCAATAAAAGACTTCAAAGTGTCTGAAACTCGGCCAGCTGGTGCACTACTCATAAACTTATTCAAAGACAAATTACGTCACTAGTTCATGGTCAACTCTGCTGGAATTTTGGGGATCTAACGAGAGACCCCACAACTGCAAAACAATGACTGCAAAACAATGGTGATTTTTCTGTAGAAAATGTTGACACATGGTCAACGGTTTTTGCTATATCATTCAGTGTACAGAAACGTAAAGACTGAATTGTTGAAAAAATATGCATGTCATCACAATCACTCAACTTTTTTCACTCTACTCCTAGATTATACATAAACTATAAGAAGCAAAATTAAACCAGTCCTCACCTTTGCAGAAGAAATATCAAGTAGAGTATTGAGGGACGATGTACGTAGTATGTTCTGTCTCTCACAGCGTGTCACAGAGTAAAGGCTTTGTAGTGATGAAATAGGCCCATTCTCACGTGAGCAGTAGGACGTGGACAATGACTGACCAACTGACTGCACGGTCGTATGTTTCAGGTGTTCCCCCAGGAAATCAGTTTGGGACAATTTTCAGCTCCTGTCTGTCTGTCTGTCTCTCTGTGTCTCTGTGTGTGTGTGTGTGTGTGTGTGGTGTGTGTTTTGTGTGTGTCTCTCTCTCTCTCTCTCTCTCTGTCTGCCTGCCTGCTTGCCTGCCTGCCTGCCAGTCTGTCTGTCTGTCTGTCTGTTTCTCTCTTGCTCTCTCTCTCTATCCCTCTCTCTCCCTTCCTCCCCTCTGTCACTCTGCCATCTTTTGTCATGTTTGTATGAAATAACATATGCACAAGTAATATGTTTCAATATTTGATCATTTACATAAGTAAGTTTAGTTCCTTGTCAGACAAGGACCTGAATGCAGAAGAAAAGCATGTGTGGTGTTAATCTATCACCCTTGGAAATAAAGACTGATCTTTTCTAAACTTGGCTTGTCTTGTTCTATCAGGCCTGACTGATACCATGATACATAATAATGACGAAAATAATGATATTAATAATATAGTGATTTATGGTGTACCTAACAGTGCTCTATGCGCTTACTATTCTACTATATAATAAACAGACATGTTTACATGAACACAACCACCCTTTAACATGGACCGCCCAAATAACATCCACACTAAACGAACGCATTAAGAACAGCTGAGGACAGAACTAGGTCAGGTAACCAAATTAATTCAAACAGAAAGATTCACAGAAAATGTGAATTTTAAGATGGGCCATAAAAGAGGAAAGGCTAGATAAACGTTTCAGATCAAAGGGCAGATTATTCCTCAGAAAAGATCCAAATGGGCAATGATCAGAAAGTATGTCTTGTGTCTATATTGAGGGATTTTAAACTCCCAAGTATACGAAGAAGAGCAAATAGCACAAGAAGAAGAAAGGCATGGAGCTGTTGAGCGTGAATGGAGCTGATGCATTTTGGTTATCTTATGAATAGAAGAATAGAGCATAATCAGTCACACAGTCTCAATCCAGTGGAACTCCATAGCATCATGATTATCATACCCATCATCATCATCATCATCATCATCATCATCACTATACATTGGGAACAATTGTCCCAGACATTGTGACCATTGAAATAGAGAAGAAAATGGAAACAAAACAAACAAACAAAATCTTAGTAATGTTATGTTAGACAAATGAACTCCATGTAATAATGAACACACACACACACACACACACACACACATAGACACACACATACACACACATACATACATACATACATCATACATACATACATACATACATACATACATACATACATACATACATACATATATAATACATACATACCAAAATGACCGGACAAATTTGAAGTGTGCACTATTCATAACCCAACCATCTCACACTACAAGCCTGCCTGTTCCACTGTGGAAGAGGACTGCTATTGACACTATTACATCAACGCAAACAAACTAAGACAGGAGAGTTATACACAAACTCTGTGTCACTCCCTTGGTTGTGGTTTCTTTGTATTTGCTGCCTTACATGCCAGGGGCATCATGGGCAGTGAGTGAGAGAGCTTGATACTTCATGGGAGGGACACTTAGAAAGGAGACACATAAAGGGGTCGACAGGTTTTTACTGGGCCAGAGGGCAAAGAGAGGGGAGGGGGAGGGGTGTGATTACATTCATTGTGTGGCTTTATAGTTGTCACAGCAAGAAGGAGAGCAGGCTGAATAAAGTGATTAAACCTGCTCTGTGGTCTTTGTTGTTGTTCTAATCCCAAAAGACAGGAGAAAAGAAATAAAGAAAACGCGAAGTTAGGAAGAAACAAGAAAGAGCATAAATTGATGTTTTATATTTGATTATTTGCTTTCTTCGTACCTATTTTGATTTATATGTTCATACACTATTTGCTTTTCATATCTTGTTTTGCTTTGCTCGTTTGCCATATACCTTTTATATATTTTTTTTTCTACCTGTACAAAGCAAACACACACAGAAAACAATTGAGAAACAGACACCTAGTGTTCTGGCAAGCTTATGACAGTTTGTTTACACAGACAGCACCACAGCAAAACCAGTCATAAACACTTTTAAGTGGTATCTGTTGAACAGCAATGATATGTCTGGTAAGGAGCATACATGGTACGGACACTATTAACTGCAGCCTTGTGTAGTAGTTAGCGTCTGCTTTGATACTGTCAGTTTATTGTCATGGTTGTGGTTCATGTCCTGGTGTTAGATATCATGACATGCATGTTTTCAGACCATGAACTGAGGACTTTGTAGCATTGGATTTTATAGTAATGTGAATTAGATTTCGTTATATTGGATTTTATTTCATAGTGGTGTGAACTTGACTTCATTACAAGCAATTTCTGTTTGAGTAGCTACAACTAGCATAGAATCTTTCATAAATTTTGTCTGCGATTTAATGAACGTGTGTTTGCAGAGAGAGAGAGAGAAAATAAGATAATAAAAACTTTTATAGACTCCAGACTTCAGAACACTTTATTACTTAAGGATAGTGTCACTAGGTCCCACTGGCCCTGCCATATGACTAATCATTGCTACTGTACATGCATAATTAGAACACATTATGAAACGAAAACATCCAGATAAACCACAACATACACAGAAACGACAAAGTTTTGCCATTTACCTCTAATTTTGAGAGAGATGTACACACCACACATGCTGTGAGACACTGAAATGCACCACACACACACACACACAACACACACACACACACACACACACACACACACACACACAGCACACGTACACGTACACACCACACGTACACACGTACACACGAGTACACACACACATACAATGATATTGTGAACGTCACAGTCCTTTGTCACAGTAGACAGTTTCATTGTTTGTTGGAAACAGAGCGTCTGAGTTGAACGTCAGTGGGAAAGCTAAGATGATGTCCAGCTGTGGGTGACAGTAGTTTGTGTGGGTCACACTAACACTACCAGTTTGACTTCATGTTTTAACCCTTTGATTCCCACAATCTTTCCACCAACTGCAAAAACTTAATCCTTTCACTCCCTTACCCTATCCACCAGCTTCCTACAGGACAGTGTGAGGGAATCAAAGGGTTAACGTTTTGCTTTGTGAGCATGGTTGACAATGCAAGATGCTGATGGGCAGGGTGCGGGAGTCAAAGGGTTAAGTTTTCAGCTGAGACAATAGGTAAGACCAGTGAGTGACGCTGTGTCACGCTGTCTGACTCTCCTGTCTGGGTTTTGTTTGTATTGATGTAATAGGGTCACACCACGGTCCTGTTCATACTTGAAAGAGGCAGGCTAGTAGTGTAAACTGGACGGGTATAAGTAGTAACCCCTTCAAATTTGCCCTAGTCATTTTTGTGTGTGTGTTTGCGCGCGCGCGCGTGTGTGTGTGTGTTGTGTGTGTGTGTGGTGTGGTGCGTGTGTGTGTATGTGTTTTGGCTCACTATTACACGAGCTTCATATATCTAACATGGTATTACTAAACGTTTGTTTGTTTGTTTGTTTCTTTGTTTTCCATTTTCTACACCATTTCAGCGGCCACAATGTCTAGGACAATTGTTCACAAGGCTATGGTGCAAATGATGATGGGAATGGTAACCATGATGCTCTGGAGTTCCTTTGTGGATTGAGACTGTGTGACAGATTATACTCTATGCTTCCTTTCATAAAACAACCAAAATGCATCAGCTCCGTTTGTTTTGTTTTGAATGGCTCCATGCCTATTCTTCTTCCTGTACTAATTGCTCTTCTTCATATACTTGGGTGTTCAAAATCCCTCAAGACAGATAGATACAAGACATGCTTTCTGATCATTGCCCATTTTGGATCATTTCTGAGGAATAATCTGCCCTTTGATCTGAAGCATTTAGCTAATCTTTCCTTTTTATACCCAACTTAAATGCCACATTTTCTTTGACTCTTTCTGTTTGAATTAATTAGGTTACACTGACCCTTTCCTGTCCTGTTTTAATGGATCCTTGTAATGTCTTGTATGTGGATGGTACTTCGAGCATGCCCACGATGCCAAAGGATAAAAATGATGGAATGTGTGTTACATGTATAACACATGGCTGTTTGTATTGTAAAATAGTAAGTGCCTAGAGCACTGTTAGGCACACCATAAATGTATATTATTATTGTTATTGTTATCATTATAATATGTCCTGGCATCAATCAGGACTGGAAGGTACAGACAGGCCAAACTAAGATAAGTAAGATAAAATCAGTCTATTTCCAAGGGTGACAGCTAAACATCACACATGTTTTTCTTTTTCATTCAGCCCTGCACTGAAAGGGAACTAGTGTATCTTATGTAAATGATTAACCATTAAATATATTACTTGTGCACATGTTTTTACACAAAGACATATATTGACGAAAGATGACGAAGTAAGATAATGAGAGAGAGAAGAGAGAGAGGGAGAAGAGAAAGAGTGAGTGAGAGAGCAACAAAATGTGAGACAGAAAGAGATTGAAGGGAGGGCAGAGACAGACAGAGAGAAAGTCACAGAGAGAAAGAGACAGAGACAGACAGATAGTGAGATGGACAGACAGACAGACAATCCCAAGACAAAGAAAGTGTAAATCATCATCATCATCATCATGTGCCTTTCCGCTTGGCGTTGGCAATCATGGCCCTCCATATGCATCTATCCCTTGTGTCTGCAAGCACATCTTCCACCCTCTTTGTCCTCAGCCACCCTGCAAATCCGTCCAATATTTCCCCCCTGCGTCTACCTGGTGCTCTCTTTCCCTCCAGCTTTCCTGTTATGACCAGGTGCTCTAATCCCCCATTCCTCATAGAATGACGTTGAAAATGTTACCTGTCTTTTCCTAATCTTTCTTATCAATGATCTTCTTGTGTCTGCCACCATCAAGACTGTCTCGCTTGTTTTCTTTGCTGTTCATGGACCTCTCGACATTCTTCTTAGAAACCATCTCTTGGCTGCCTCAATCTTGTTCTGGCTTTGTGTGTTACAACCATATAACATTATCAGTTCTATATAACATTCAAGAATTCTCTTCCTGATGTTAATTGATAGGCATTCGTTGGTAAGAATGCTTTTCATTTTATTGAATGCTATTTTGGCTTGGCCGATTCTGTTGGGTATTTTTGATGTGCACCTGCTGTCATGTGAGATGACCATTCCAGATATTTAAACTCATCAACCTGTCTCAAATTTGTGCCGTTTGCTGAGGGGATTTCATGGTTTTTTTTTTGTTTTTTTTTTTTACTGATTACCATGACTTCAGTCTTCTTGCTATTTAGCTCCAACCCTTTATTTTTGCTTTCTATTTCTATCATATTCACAAGGTTTTGTAGGTCCCTTTCATTTTCTGCAATTAGCACAGTGTCATCTTTCTAACAAATATTGGTTATCATTTTTCCTGTAACCTTTAATGCAGGGCATTTTTCTAGGTTTCTCATGATGAATTCGCTGTAAAGTGAAAACAAATCTGGTGACAGAACACAACATTGTCTGACTCCTCTTTTGATCTTTTGGAAAAAGCTTATATTGTTTTCTATTCTCATTATTGCTGTTTGTTCCAAATACATGTTTATGATTATATCGTAGATTTTTTCCATCAGTATTGAGTCTTTCTAGTTGGTTGATCAATTCTTCATGTCTTACCTGCTACATAACTCTTATATGTTAATATGTAGGCCTATATGTTTTATATTTCAATATTGTATTCTTGTTTGGCATGGACCAAAGCCTACATCAATTGAAAATTCCAAATTTTCTTAGTTTCTCTCAGGATTAGAGTATGTTACTCTGCAACACAACACAACCCCAAAGCCCCAAATACTGACCTCATCATCATCACAAGTACAGTTACCAGAGGCCATGGAGGAAGCTGAAATAATCATGGTTGCAAGCTGCTCCTTGCTGTCAGGATTGGGATAACCAGGCACCTGGTGCAGCTGGGTTATAGGAGGTGTTACCAGTAAAGTCCAAGGAAGATGGTGCCCGAGGTAGACACGCTCTAGATAACATCCATCTAAGAGAATGCATTAAAAGCCAGAGTCAATTTAACACGCGTTATTAGTATGGCGTCCTAGCTGCTCACAGTCTGGTTCTATTTATAATGTCTTTGGTCCACTCCTAAGCAAGACTGGATAAAGCAGTAAAGCATGTGTAGTGTTTATCTGTCACTCTTGCAAATAAAGACTGAGCTTACTTTACTTATCTTATCTTGGCTTGTCTGTATCTCTCAGGCCTGACTGATGCCAAGATATGTTGTGAAAGGAAGCTTTGAGGATAATAAGTCACGGTCTCAATCCACAATGGAACTCCATAGTATCATGATTACCATCCCCATCATCATTGTCACCATAGCCTTGTGAACAATTGTCCCAGACATTGTGGCCATTGCAATGGCATAGAAAACAGTATAAGAAAATGAAAACAAACAAAGCATTAAATAACACCATGTTAAGTAACCCCATGCTATAGTGAACATCCTACCCCACCCCCACCTCCACCCCTAAAAATGACCAGGGGCAACTTGAAGGGGGTACTAATTACATCCAACCATCTCACACTACATGCCTGAGTCATTCAGCTTAGAAGAGGAATGTGGAATGACCCTATTACATCAACGCAAACAAAACCTGGACCAGAGCTTTAGACACAAAGACAGAGTCATTCACTCCTAGAACACCACAAAGGACATCACCACTACAGTGAAGTCAGTACATGTACAGATAGCTCTTATTTCCTATACGTAACGTAAATGTGTGTGTGTGTGTGTGTGTGTGTGTGTGTGTGTGTGTGTGTGTGTGTGTGTGTGTGTGTGTTGTGTGTGTGTGTGTGTGTGTTTGTGTGTGTGTGTTTGCCTTTGTGCTTATGTGTGTCACAGTGTTTGTGTATGTGTGTGTGTGTGTGTTGTGTGTGTGTGTTTGTGCATGTGTGTGTGTGTGCATGTGTGTGTGTGTGTGTGTGTGTGTGTGTGTGTGTGTGTGTGTGTGTGCATGTGTGTGACAGCTGGACACCATCTAACGTTTGTCTCAGATACATTCAAAGAAGAAGCTGTGTTTCCAAACTATGTGGTGTTGGTGGCAAGTGAGTGATTGCTTGATTTTGGTTCAGTTTTTACGTCGACACCCACCTCAGGTGATATGGCCGACGGGGATAACCATCCCAAGGAAATGGGGGAAGGGGGACCTATCTAATCATATACTGACACCACCAGAACAACAATGATGTTAAGATGGGACAGTGAGAAGGCCAGTTTTTATGTAGCGCACCCTGGGATTCGAACCCACAACCATTAGCATGTGAATCCGACGCTCAAACCAACTAAGCTACTGGGGCCCGCGTGCAAGTGAGTGATTGATTGATTTGATTCAGTTTTACGTCAGCACCCACCTCAGGTGATATGGCCAACGGGGATAACCATCCCAGGAAAATGGGGGCAATGGGGGACTTATCTAATCCTATACTGACACCACCAGAACAACAATGATGCTAAGATGGGACAGTGAGAAGGCCAGATTTAATGTAGCGCACCCCGGGATTCGAACCCACAACCATTAGCATGTGAATCCGACGCTCAAACCAACTGAGCTACAGAGGCCCGCATGCAAGTGAGTGACGCAGTGTCTGTGGATTTATAACTCTCCTCACTTGGTTTTGTTTGTGTTGATGTAATCAGGTCAATAGCAGTCCCCCCCCCTCCCCATACTCAAACAGGGCAGGCTTGTAGTGTGAGATGGTTCGATATAAGTAGTTCCCCCTTCACATTTGTCCCAGTCCTTTTTGGGTGTGTGTGTGTGTGTGTGTGTGTGTGTGTGTGTGTGTGTGTGTGTGTGTGTGTGTGTGTGTGTGTGTGTGTGTGTGTGTGTGTGTGTGGGGTGTGTGTGTGTGTTGTGTGTGTGTGTGTGTGTTTCCATTATTACATGGAGTTCATTGGTCTAGCATGATAATTACTAAGATTTTGATTGTTCTGTTTTATTTCCATTTTCTACTCTGTTTCAATGTCCATAATGTCTGGGACAATTGTTTACAATGCCATGGCGATGATGATGATGGGAATAATAATCATGATGCTATGGAGTTCCACTGTGGATTCAAACTGTGTGACTGATTATACTCTATGCTTCCATTCATGAAATAATCTGACTGCATTGGCTCTATTCACTCTGAACAGCTCCATGCCTATTTTTCTTCTTGCACTATTTGCTCTTCTTCATATACTTGGGAGTTCAAAGTCCCTCAATACAAATGCTAGGCATACTTTCTGATCATTGCCCATTTGGAACATTTCTGAGGAATAATCTGCCCTTTGATCCGAAACGTTTATCTAGCCTTTTCTCTTTTATGACCACATTTTAAGCCCACATTTTCTGTGAATCTTTCTGTTTCAATTAATTTGGTTACACTGACCTTGTTCTGTCCTCAGCTGTTTTAATGCATTCTTGTAGTGTGGATGTTATTTAGGGCGTGTCCATGTTAAAGATAAAAATGATAAATGTGTGTTACATGTATAATTTCATGTCTGTTTTTATTGTAGAATAGTAAGCGCATAGAGCACTGAAAGGTGCACCATAAATCATTATATTATTGATATTATTGATCATTATAACCTATCATGGTATCAATCAGGCCTGAGAGAGAACAAGACAAGCCAAGTTTAGATAAGATCAATCTTTATTTCCAAGGGTGATAGATAAACAACACACACAGTTTTCTTCTTCATTCAGTTCTTGTCTGACAAGGAACTAATCTGTCCTATGTAGATGATTAATATTGAAATATATCACTTGTGCTTATGTTATTTCATACAAATAAACATTGACAAAAGACGGCAGAGTGACAGAGGGGAGGGAGGGAGGGAGGAAGAGCGAGGAGAGAGAGAGAAAGAGTGAGAGAGAGAAAGAGAGAAACAGACAGACAGACAGACAGAAAGGCAGGCAGGCAGGCAGACAGAGAGAGATACAGAGAGAGAGAGAGAGAGAGACACACACACACACAGATAGACAGGAGCTGAAAATTGTCCCAATCTGATTTCATGGGGGAACAACGGAACAACGGTGAGAGAGAGAGAGAGACACACACACACGCACACAGACAGACAGGAGCTGAAAATTGTCCCAAACTGATTTCATGGGGGAACAACTGAAACATGCGACCGTGCAGTCAGTTGGTCAGTCATTGTCCACATCGTACTGCTCACGTGACAGTGGGCCTATTTCATCACTACAAAGCCATTACTCTGTGACACGCTGTGAGAGACAGAACATACTGTGTACTACGTCCTCCAAATACTCTACTTGATATTTCTTCTGCCAAGGTGAGTGACTGCTTTAATGTTGCTTCTTATAGTTTATGTGTGTGGGCATACCGCAGTTTATTTCTTATAGGAGTAGAGAAAAAAAAAACTTTAAAAGAATGGTAGCTTCGAAAAGATATGAGTGATTGTGATGAAATATAGGCCTATACTTTTTCAACAATTAAGTCTTTACCTTTCTGTACACGGATTTTACAGCAAAAACCATGGACCATGTGTCAACATTTTCTACAGAAAAATCACCATTACTTTGCAGTTGTGGGGACTCTCCTTAGATCCTCAAAATTCCAACAGAGTTGACCGTGAGCTAGTGCCGTAATTTGACTTTGAATACGTATATGAGTGGTGCACCAGGTGGTGGAGGTTCAGACACTTTTAAGTATTTTATTAGCAGACGTCCTGCTTGGTGTGGATCATAGGTAGTACATATCACATGATTGAGTTGATAAACATTCATCACTATCATAGTAGAGATGTAGCACTGTTGTTGATGTGATTGAAGCTGGGGAAAATGCGATCTTCTGGCGATCTTTTTGAGTTTTGTGATCAGAGGTGTTTGTATCTATGATCTATCAAGATATTAGATGGTGTCCAGATACAACTCTGATAGGTTTTATTTATTGTGTTTTGGTGTTGGATGAGTCAGCAATAAAGAAAATGTGTCTACTAGGGGCAGAGATAAACACATGGTTATTATAACATAGGCTAAATGTAGAATCAGTAATTGGCAAAGATTCTGATGGTCTGCATGACAGATTACTATCAACAGGTGCATCAACAAATAGACGTGATCAAACTTATCACAGAGTAGGTTGAGGGAGTGTAAGAAGTAGTAGTGGTGGTGCTTCTAAAATCTGAATACGGTACAATATGTTTATTCCACCACAGAAGACTCATGACAACAATGGAAACAAAACAGTTATAAATTGAAATCATAGGCAGACACATTTTTCCCTGTTGATGTTTTTGTGTTGACTGTATATTACCCCATTGTTTCATATTCATGAATTTTACTTTGTAGAATTGCACACATAGAATTGCATTGCATAAGTACTGAACATGCATCCCATACAAAAAAATCATAAGTAATGTGATGTGTATTTGTTTATCTGATTAGCCCCCCTACTTGTTAACTTTTTTTTTGTCATCAAAATTCACAAATGATCACCCTGAAAACAATTGCTTCCCTTTGTCTTATGCTAATTGACTTGATAAAATACATCATTAAGGTACCATTAGAATACATGCTAATACATAGGTGGTTGGTCTTCATTACTCAAGGATAGTAGCATTGGGTCCCATTGGACCTGTCATATGACTACTCCTTGCCTGCAATTAGAGTACATTACTGCAGAAAAAATCCAGATAAACCATAACATACACAGAAACAACAGAGGACTTTTGCAGTTTTCCCCCTAAGTTTTGAGAGATGCCCATACACACGCTGTGACACACTGACACGCACACGCACACACACACACACACACACCACACCACACACACACACACACACACACACACACACGAACGCTCGCACGCGCGCGTGCGCACACACACACACACATTGTGACACACACAAGCACAGAAACACACAAAACACACACTGTTACACACACACACACACCACACACACACACACACACACACACACACACACACAGCTATGTTACATATAGACAATAAGAGCTGACTGTACATACATGCATTAACTTCATTGGAATGTGTATAGTGGTGATGTCCCTTGTGGTGTTTGTAGTGAGTGGCTTCCTCCTTGCATCTAAAGCTTTTGTCCAGGGGATGTGTTTGTGTTGATGTAACAGGGTCACTCCACTTTCCACATCTTAGTTGAATGACTCAGGCATGTAATGTGAGACGGTTGGATATAAGTAGTACCCGCTTCAAATTGCCCAAGTCGTGTTTTTTTTTCAGTGGGGGAGAGGGTCCTCACTGTTACGTGGGATTACGTGACATGTTACTTAACATTTTATTTGTGTGATTAGTTTTCTAGTTTCTACACCATTTCAGTGATCACATTGTCTGGGACATTTTTTCACAATGCTTTAGTGATGACAATGATGGGGATGGTAATCATGATGCTATGGAATTCCAATGTGGATTGAGACTGTGTGACTGATTATACTGTATAATTCCTTTCACAATATATCGTGGCATCAATCAGGCCTGAGAGATATAGACAAGCCAAGATAAGATAAGTAAGGTAAGTTCAGTCTTTATTTCCAAGGATGAAGATAAACACTACACATGCTTTACTGCTTCATCCAGCCTTGCCTGAGAGGGGACTAAAATATCTTATCGAAAGAAATAAAACACGAAATATGCTACTTGTGTATATGTTTCTTTACACAGGGGAATGTTAGAAAAAAAAAGAGATAGAGGGGGGAGAGAGAGACAGACAGAGACAAAGAAAGAGACAAAGGGACAGATACTAAGAGAGAGAGAGACAGGTGCTGACACGTGGTTTATTGTGAAGGCCAGTGACCCTTACACAATGGGGGAAATGGGGAAGAAGACAAAGACTAAGAGAGAGAGACAGAGAGAGAGAGACTGAGTGAGAGAGAGAGAGAGACTGAGTGAGAGAGAGAGAGAGACTGAGTGAGAGAGAGAGAGAAACAGAAACAGAGAGAAACAGAGAGACAAAGACAGAATGACAGACAGACAAACAGACAGACTGTCTGTCTGTCTGTCTGTTTGTCTGTCTGTCATTCTGTCTTTGTCTCTCTGTCTGAGACAGAGACTGGCACAGAGAGAGACATACACATGGGATGAGTCATGAGAGAGAAAGAGAGGGAGGTAGGAAGGGAGGGAGAGAAAGAAACAGAGAGAGAGAGAGAAAGATGATAATGATGATGATGAAAATGATGATGAAAATGATATTTTGATGATGATGATGAAAATTGTCCCAGACTGATTTCCTAGGGGAACACCTGAAACAGGTGACCATACAGCCACATGTCCAGTTCAGTCTTTGTCCACGTCCCACTAGTCACGTGAAAGTAGGCCTTTATACACCACTACAAAGACAACGCTCTGTGACACGATGTAAGAGATGGAACGTAGGCTACTATGTCCCTCAACACTCAACTTCATATTTCTTCTTCCAGGTTAAGGACAACACTGTGTTTTTCTTCCAGTTATAATTTATGTCTGTATGTGTGCTTCTTTTTTTCTAATATGAATAGAGAAGTAAAACTAGAAGTAAAAGTTTGCAAGTGGTGCATTATGTAGCAGAGAACTTTACAGGTACTGGTTATAATTTCATTAGCAGACGCACTTCTTGACGTGGTTCATGGGTTATATTTATCACATGATTTTAAAACCATAGCTATCTGAGAGAAGATCTAGCACCATTCCTGACTTGACTGAAGCCAGGACAAAAGTGAGATTTTGGTGATTTTGTGTGTGTGTGTGTGTGTGTGTGTGTGTGTGTGTGTGTGTGTGTGTGTGTGTGTGTGTGTGTGTGTATGTGTATGTGTATGTGTGTGTGTGTGTGTGTGTGTGTTTTGTTATCAGATTTTTATATGTAGGCCTAGATATAAGATGGTATCGAAATTCAACTGTGACGTGATTTGTTGTATGATTGGTTGTTGTTGTTTTTATTTTATTTTTTGGTTTTCTTGGGGCTTGATAAGTCAGTGATGAAGGAAACATATCTACTGATGTTGGAGATTTAATTAGTTACTCAGACTGGACAAGGTAATTAAATCATCCTTATGAATCCTTAGTTTTATAGGTAGGCCTACATGTGGTCACCAACCACTAGGCTTTAAGTTGCTAGCTTGCTAACTGATCCTTCAGTGCTTTTTATAATTAAGACAATGTGAAGCTGACTGTTTGTTTGTTAATATTCTCACACATCAATGAAATATAAATCTGAAACAAAATTGTCTATAACCATTGAACTTCCCATATTGTGCAGGACCAATAAACAATATGACCAACATCAGAAGACTTCAGGACATCTGTATCGACAGAATTGCAGGCAACTTTGAACACCTGTGGACATGTTCAAAGGACAATCAGTACAACGTCTACAAGATTGTGTGGTGTGACCCTGGCCTAGGGCTCCCGTATGACATTTCTGAAAAACTGTTGTGCAAATTAAGTGAGCAGTGGAAGCTGAACGATGGGACACTGTCTTTGTTTCAGCCTGAGAATGCCTGTCTAAGACATATTACAATCCCTGAGGCCTCGAATATAACCAAAAAAGGATTGAAAACATTAGCGTCCCATCGCTTGTTGTCCTTAGATATTTGTAACAGTTTCATGACATTGACTGATGTCCTGACTTGTTTAGGATCACATAATTGGGCGAGTCTAAAAAACTTGAGATGCGAAGATCTAAAATGGATGACACTTTGCCTTGAGTCTCTTTCAGAGAGTTCAACCAGGTTCTTTCCCAGAACTTGACAGTGTTTCGCTGTCTGAGTTTGATACATCTAAGACTTACAGACAATTGTCTGGATGTCATTGCAAGCAATGTTCCAAATCTACAAAGTCTGGATATATCACATAACTTCGACATCACAAATATTTCACCTCTTCAGAAGCATACAGAACAGCTACAAGAGTTGATAATGAATGGTCTGTACCAGCTGACTGAAGTCGACACAGTTGATACTCTGCGCAAGCTGAAGCAGTTGCGACATCTGGGTGTGAATGTGAATAGGACAAGCATATTTCACAGCACATTTCAATTAAGTTCCTTGCTGATGGATCCATCCACCAATCCCAACCTGACATCACTGGACCTGTGTGGAAGAGACGAAGTGACAGAAGAAATGCTTAAGTAATTGCTTCATCATGTGTACACATACACACACACACACACACACACACAACACACACACACGAACAGACGGAACACGAACACACACACACACACACACACACACACACACACACACACACACACACACACACACACACACACACACACACACTACAATACATACACACAAACACAAACACATTAGCAAACGCACACAAACAAACGTGCGCGTACACACACACACATACACACTATCATACATACACACAAATACACAGACAGACACTCTAGTACACACACACACACACACATACACACATACACACACACACACACACGCACACACACACACACGCACGCACGCACACACACGCACGCACGCACACACACACACACACACACGCACACACACACGCACGTACGCATGCACACACACACATACACACGCACACACGCACACACATACACACGCACACACGCACATATAGACACACATTATATGGAAGGATAGATAGGAAAATAAGCAGACAGATACAAGTCATTCTCCATAGCTTTATTCCACATGTATGGCATAGGACGCCCAAAATAAAAATTAGCAAAATCTTTTACGTTTGTTTGCACTTAAAAAAAGGCTACTGAGGATGTAAAAACTGGGAATGTAGACAAGACATGTTATTTCCTGTTTTACTCATGACATAATTTTATGTTTTTCCCAGGTTATGTAGATAATCGTAACATATCAATACAACTTTTATGTTAACCAGAGAAGAGACAGTTGTTGATGATAGGAATATTTTAAAGATGGCTTTATTATTGTGTTGTTGGCGACAGTTGGTGGTGTGTGTGTGGTGTGTGTGTTGTGGGGTAGAGTGTGTTTGTGTGTGTTTGTTTGTGTGTGTGTGTGTGTGTGTGTGTGTGTGTGTGTGTGTTGTGTGTGTGTGTGTGTGTTGTGTGTGCTAGTCATCTCTACATTTTCCAAAACTTTGTTCAGGGCATTTCTGGATGCACATCCATCGTTAACTTTCCTGGGTCTGTTGTACAATAAAGCCAGTGACTATCCCATGTTTGACGCGAAGTCCCCACAGTACAGACCTGGCATTAAGGTGAGCGAGTGATAATAACAGTGAGTGAATTTTGTTTTCTGTTTCTTTTTATTCATTTTAACATATGACATATATAAGACAAATAATGTCAGCAAAACAAACTCATTTGTTAAAGTTCAACACACATGCCAGCTTGTCTCATCTTCAACAAAGGATCTGTATGCATGAAGTACAGTCACTGTCAACAATATGCAAGACAAATATATCAACACACACTGATAGGTCATAGAGAAACAAAGTAAACACGTCATAAGGAAACAACGATTCATATCAAACTTCATCAGTAGCTAGGGATAACTTAGTACACATAGTTATAAGTTACCACTTTTTTCTCTTAACATGTGCAAGTTCCACCTGTATCTGGTATTTTACGGGCATTTATCTTTAAAAAGAAATATTTAATTACGCATAATTACTATACCTCACTGATATATAACATATCTTTAAAAATGAAATATTTAATTACACATACTTATTATACCCCACTGATATATAACCAGCAGTAGTTGGATGTCCTGCCTCATACCAATACTTGTCCAGATAATGTGGAAATCACAAATCTGTAGGCTAGGCATGTAGTGCATGTCCTATAACTCCCTCTGTTCTGGCAGCCATATTTTCCTGTCCTATATAGCAGAATGGTCCTTTTCCCTTTGTTTATTCTAATCAGTTGAGTTGTTTATTCTGTCATGTTTAATTATGTTCTCTTCCAGAGGGAAAGAGTGTGCACATAATCAGACTGTTTTTTTATGAGAATAATCAGCACAGTAATGAATGAAATATAAACTTTAATAAATGTAATTGTTCTGTTGCATCCGACTGCAAGGAACATTGAGAAAAAACAGTGATAACTGTATTTGTTCTGTTGTATCAGACTGTAGAGTACTAGACTCTATAAGAATAATCAGTGATAACTGTATTGGTCCTGCTGTGTCAGACTATAGAGTGCTGTACGAATAATCAGTGATAACCATATTTGTTCTGTTGTATCAGACTGTAGAGTAGTATGAGAAATAATCAGTGATAACTATATTGGTTCTGTTGTATCAGAGTGTAGAGTATGTGCTATGAGAATAATCACCGATAATTGTAATGGTTCTGTTGTATCAGACTGCTCTGTATTTGATTATGAGAATAATCAACACATTAAGAAGTTGTTGTCTATTCTCTGCCATCTTTGAAATGTTGGCCAATTAAAACTTTCAGGTCTTATAAAAAAGATCTGATTAAATTTTGCACCTTGTAATAGCCTTTGTGATTTTGACTGAATGGTATGATGAGGTGTTTGCATTAAATAACAATGAAGTGTTTGCATTAAATAAGAAAAGCATACTTTAACTTAACATTTACTTTGACACTACATAGATATTATTTGTAAAATGTCTCAAAATCATGACAATAGGAACTATGTAGACGTGTTAGACATGTTCCCATGTGTCAGACATTTCATCAGATGTGTCAAACGTTTGCAGGTGGCAGGCACCAGTAATCTGGACCAGATGGCTCTGTCACTGAGGCGTTACACTGACAAATCACGTCCCATACCTCGTATATTGTCAGACGTGTTGGACGAGTTGGACCACACTGAGCCATCTTTCAATACAACAGATAATGATGACATCATCAGGGTATGTAACACCAGTTACTGACACTGTGAAAAGCAAAGTTACATCCATAGATCTGTATAAATATCCTACTTGACCATCGTTAAACTACATGTACTCTGTCAGAGTTAACTGTAATGATAGACCTGTATACATGTATCACTTGACTACATTTAAGCTACATGTATGTCAGAGTTAACTGTAATGATAGACCTGTATACATGTATCACTTGACTACATTTAAGCTACATGTATGTCAGAGTTAACTGTAATGATAGACCTGTATACGTGTATCACTTGACTTCATTCAAGCTACATGTATGTCAGAGTTAACTGTAATAATAGACCTGTATACATGTATCACTTGACTACATTTAAGCTACATGTATGTCAGAGTTAACTGTAATAATAGACCTGTATACATGTAATAATTATAATTACAATATTTATATAGCGCAAAATCTTGATAAAATCAAATCTAAGCGCTGAAGCAGACACACACGCAAGCACGCACGCACGCACGCACGCACACACACGCACGCACACACACACACATACACACACACACACACACACACACACACACACACACACACACACACACACACACACGCATGGCTATAAATGGGGAGAAAGAATAAAAGCAATAAAAGCAAGAATAAAACCAATGGAAAATTATAGAGAGCATAGCATATACAATTATATATTATAACCATGTGATTCCCTCCGAGCGGAGACAGGCTGCAGAGAGGGGGGGGGGGGGGGGGTTGAGTGAGGTTAGGATTTTATGCGGAGGAGAAAAGGTGAGTTTTGAGAGCGGACTTGAAGGAGACAAAAGTAGGTTGCTGACGGACTGAGAGAGGAAGTTTGTTCCAGGAGAGTGGACCAGAAACAGAGAAGGCTCGTGGACCATAGGTATTGAGCTTAGTGCATGGAAAGCGAAAAGTCAGAGGATCGGAGGCAGAGCGGAGGGTACGTGAGGGAAGATAGATCTCAAGTAGGCTTGACAGGTAATCGGGGGCTGCGTTATTGAGGCTTTTGTAGCACATGGTGTCTAGTTTGTACTGTATGCGCTTTGATACAGGGAGCCAGTGAAGTTGTGCCAGGAGAGGAGATATGTGGTCAGCTTTTTTCTTTTTGAGTACAAGGCGTACAGCATTGTTTTGAATGCGCTGTAGGATGTGAATGGTGGAGGCAGGAAGACCAGACAGGAGTGAATTGCAATAGTCAATGCGAGACATTATGAAGGAGAGAACGAGTTTTGCAGTTGTTTCGACAGAGAGATACTTCCTGATCAGCCTTATACGATGGAGATGATAGTAGCAGGATCTGGCAGTTTGAGAAACAAAGTTGTTCATGGAGAGGGTAGAGTCAATGCAGACACCAAGGTTTTTAGCTGAATCAGAAATTGGGACTGATGTGTTACATAATGGGAGAGAAAGAGGAGGCAGCTGAGAAAGTTTCTGACGGGTGCCAATGAGGATAGCTTCTGTTTTGTCGTCATTAAGCTGAAGTCTATTGTGTGTCATCCAGTTCTTAATGTCCGAGTAACACTCAGTGGTGCGAGTCAACAGGCGCTGTATATTATCAGGTGAGTCACTGTCTTGAAGTTGGGTGTCATCAGCATAGAAGTGGTGTTTTATAGAATGGGAGTTGATGATGGTGGACAGGGGGGAGGTGTAAAGAGTGAAAAGAACAGGGCCAAGGACAGATCCTTGTGGAACACCACAGGTCAGGTATGCAGGTTGAGAGTAAGTGCCATTGATGAGAACGGTTTGTTTTCTGTTGGATAGGTATGAAGTGAACCAAGACAGAGCAATGTCAGAGATGCCAAAAGTATGATGAAGTCTAGAAAGGAGAATACCATGATCAATGGTATCAAAGGCTGCAGACAGATCAAGGAGTGTGAGGAGAGAGACTTTGCCAGTATCAGTTGCAAGGAGGAGATTGTTGAGAATGTGTAGTAGGGCAGTTTCAGTGCTATGGCACTGGCGGTAGGCTGACTGGAAAGGATTGAGGAGATTGTTGGCAGACAGGTGAGAGTTCAGCTGGTTGAGGACGACTTTTTCAAGGAGTTTTGACAAGAAAGAGAGATTAGAGATAGGCCGGTAATTTTTCAGTTCATTTGGATCTAAATTGTGTTTCTTGAGGAGAGGGTGAACAATAGCAGACTTGAAAGAATCAGGGACAGTTCCAGTTTGAAGAGAAGTGTTGATGATGTCAGTGATGAATGGGAGGAGAGTAGGGAGACAGTCGGCGTAGAGAGAACCTGGAAGAGGATCCAGTTCGCAGGTTTTGAACGACATGGATCTGATTGTGTTGAGAATTTCTTCTTGTGAGACTGGGTTAAAAGTAGTAAGAGGTGTGCCAGAGAAGGAAGGGTCAGGTGGGCATGGTTGACAGGGTGTCCTGTCAAGCCTGTCACGAAGAGTTTGTATTTTGGTGGTGAAATAGTTGGAGAATACAGATGGGAGTTCTTCATTTGTATGTTTTGTTGGGAGAGGTAAATCTTTTCGTGTGCCAAGGAGATGATTCATGGTTGTAAAGAGTTCTTTTGAAGAAGAGGCATTCAGGATTTTGGTTTGGAAATAGCTTGTTTTTGCTGATGCAATGAGGGTGGATACTTTTGTTTTAGAGGCTTGGAAAAGTTGCCTGTGTACAGTGAGTTTGGATTTGCGCCAGCGGCGCTCTGCTCTGCGGCGGGCACGTTTTGCACAGGCGATCTCATGAGTGAGCCAGGGGTAGGGGGGCGGTCAGGTAAAGGACGGGTTGTGGCTGGAGCATGAGTGTCCAGAAGATGGTGGAGAGTAGTATAGAATTCATCGGCAAGGTTATGTGACTTTTCAGAAAGGAGACGGGAGGCATCAGATGAAAATGTGGAGAGGTCGATAGATTTGAGATTGCGTCGAGTCACTGTGCGCATGGTACGGGAAGGAGGAGAAATGTCGAGAGAACAGAGAATTGCAGAGTGGTCAGATGGAAGGGCTGAAGTTAGATGGGTAGAAAGAACTAAGCAGTTGTCAGTAGCGGAATTGTGGTGATCACGAGAAATGATCCAGTCAAGAATGTGACCTTTTTGATGGGTTGGTTCAGAAATGTGTTGAGTCATATTGTGATTGGACAGAGAGTTGATGATATGTCTTGTGTCATAACGGTGAGTGTTGTCATAGTGGACATTGATGTCACCTAGAATGATGAGATTTCCAGGTAAGAGACAGTAGTAATCAAGAAGTTGATCAAAGTCAGAGAGAAACATGGATGTGGTGAGCTTGTTGGCAGAGCTAGGTGGAGGTCGATAGACACAGGAGAAGGTGATGGGGTGAGGGGTGGATTGGAAGGATACTTCAACGTGCTCGAAAGAAGGATGGGAGAAAGGCAGAGACTGCGAGAAAGACAGGCGCGAATGGAGTGAGTCGTTGTAGAGGATGGCGATACCACCACCTCGGGATGTATCACTTGACTACATTTAAGCTACATGTATGTCAGAGTTAACTGTAATGATAGACCTGTATACATGTATCACTTGACTACATTTAACCTACATGTATGTCAGAGTTACCTGTAATAATAGACCTGTATAGAAGTCCCACTTGAATACATTTAATTAAGCTACATATACATCAGATTTAACAGTAATAATAGACCTGTGTAACTGTCCCATTTGCTACCTTAAAGCTACATGTATTTCAGAGTTAATAGTAATAATAGACCTGTATAAATGTCTCACTTGCTACCTTAAAGTTACATGCATTTCAGAGTAATAGACCTATATAAATGTTCCACTTAACTACCTTTAAGCTATATGTTTATCAGAGTAACGTCTCTTTAACTTAAGACTGATGGGAGCATATGTCCACACTGACATTTGCTAATTTGAAATCATGTTCAAAACTGCATTCCCTCGAAATGTTTGGCAACCAGACTGACTTTTCCTGTCCTCTGTCTGTCACCTTAATGTAAAATCTTTTATCACGCCCTTGTTTTACCCACATGCGTATATCACTCTGGATCATGTATGTTTCCTATAAACAGACTCTGTCACACTTTTTAATTTTGTTATGTTTTAGCTGATCAGGTAGTTACTGTTTTTGTTCATTTGGTAAGTATGCTAGCTAAACAGCTATTCAAGAAAGATCGTTTACATTGTGCATATCAATAGTACAGTGGTTGTAGATTACATCTCAACACAAATCAAAAGTATTTGCCAGCACTATACACAGTATACAAATGGCAACCTGACCAAAAACAATTTTGGATCAGGCCTCGTACATCATGCAGTGTGCAAGAAATTGGTGTATAGGTTGACTGAATGTCTAATGAATGTATATATGGACTGACTGACTGACTGACTGAATATCTAATGAATGTATAGATGGACAGACTGACTGATTGACTGAATGTCTAATGAATGTATATATGGACTGACTGACTGACTGAATGTCTAATAAATGTAGAGATGGGCTGACTGACTGACTGAATGTCTAATGAATGTATAGATGGACTGACTGATTGATTAATCAACTGAATGATTGCATGGTTGATTAATTGTCAAGCTGATTGAATACTTATTTGACTCATTAACTGTTTGTTTCCAGGGAATCTTAGAACTGACGACAGATGAGATGTGGATTAAATACTTTACCATTTATTACACAAAAAAATGTTTGAATGGTCTGGAGAAAATTTTGATGTGTCGCTGTATTTCTCACATTCAGCCTGACACTATCAGGCAGCTTCTTCGTACTTGTCATTTGGTTTTGAAACAGTGTGAGGCACTGCCTCTACAGCAGACAATACTGAAAGAGGATCGGTAAGTTGTGTACAGAGAGAGAGAGAGAGAGAGAGAGAGAGAGAAGATACCTATTATAGAATTTGAATAGAATTTTGTTCATCTGGCCCACGCCCTGTGGGGGACTGCAGCAACAGTGTAAATATGTGATTAATAAAAGACATGTAAGAAACAAGTACATTTTGATATTATTAAAAATGTTACACACACACTCACACGCACACGCACACGCACACACAGGTACACACACGCGCGCGCGTGCACACCACACACACACACACACACACACACACACACACACACACACACACACACACACACACACACACACACACACCTGAATACTTGTGGTTCACACTTTCAACCTGCCCCAGTCCTTCATAAGGTACAGCCAGGTCCATGCATAATGAGTTAAGGAAACCAGATAATGTGAAAGATAGAAATTATTATCATTACGTACATGTCAACCACTATTTGAGTAACACCATAGTAACCAACTTTTCATACCATAGCAACAGAAATAAAGATGAAAACATAGTTTATTGATGCTCTTTATATATTCTCCATGGTACACTATCTGTCTTGTTCTATCATGCCACAGTTTGTTGATGTTCTCTGTTATACTCATGGTACACTATCTGTCCTTTTCTATCATAGCCACAGACAGTCAAGCCAGACACACAGGCCACAGGGTCTATCATGTTGTGATGGCATGAGACAGTGTGTGCTGTGTGGAAATGTTGTAAACATACCTTTGACACAGTTTTTTCATTTCTCGTAATGTTTTCTTTGTAGGCTGTAGCACTTGGAAAGCAATGAAAGAAAAAAGAAACAGAGACATTATGAGTAAACTGTACAGTTTGATGTGTATGTTATTCCATTATTACCAGTACCATTGTTGTATGTAGTGACTGCTACTACTATGACTACTACTATGACTACTACTGCCTCTACTACTATGACTACTACTATGACTACTACTGCCTCTACTACTATGACTACTACTATGACTATTACTGCCTCTACTACTGCCTCTACTACTATGACTACTACTATGACTACTACTGCCTCTACTACTGCCTCTACTACTATGACTACTACTATGACTACTACTGCCTCTACTACTATGACTACTACTATGATTATTACTGCCTCTACTACTATTACTATTTCTACTGTTACTACCACCACTGCTGCTATGTCCACTACGTCTACTGCGTCCACTATCTCTACTACTGTTACTGTTTCTACGACTACAACTAATTATGTGTATGAATCACATTAAAGTGCACACTATTTCAACTCAATAAAACTTTTGTCCGCAGTCACTACTTCCACTACTGCTCTGACTATTACTACTAGATCTGCTAAGTGTACTACAACTACAACTGCTGCTGCTACTGCTACTTTTACTACTGCCACTTCTACTACTTTTACTACCACTACTACTATTGATCACAACCATTATTCATGCTCACACATAGTGTCAGTGCAGTCAGGAAAAAGACGTGAAACAAAATAACATAAAAGAAAAGGACAATGACAATGATGATGACGAAGATGACGACGACGACAACGGTGATGATGATGACGACGACGACGATGATGATAACTTGAAATACGATCCATAAGAATGGTCACATTTCTCTTTTTCAGTAAGAAGCAAGCAGAACGAATTATGCACATCTGCGAGAACCTGAAAACTGACTGATGGTAAACAGTGCGAATGTGATGATATGTGTACTTTAGTTTTTTTTTCCATTGAAGTATTGTGTACGTTCTGAGATGGTTGTAGCCCTGATATGGATCTGTGCAGTCAGCTAGGTTCTGAACAGCTATGACAATGACAGTGGGTAGCCATTAGTTGACCAATATGCAGTGTTCTTTGCAGTGTTTTGGATGTCTACTTGTATATGTTTTCTGATGTTATGTAGTGATTGTGTGTGTGTGTGTGTGTGTGTGTGTGTGTGTGTGTGTGTGTGTGTGGTGTGCGTGTGTCTGTGAGAGAGAGAGTGTGTGTGTGTGTGTGTGCAAGTGTGTATGTGTGTGAGAGAGAGGAAGAGATAGCCTGTCTGTGTGTATGTGAGTGTGTGTGTGTGTGTGTGTGGTGAGAGAGAGAGAGAGAGAGAGAGAGTGTGTGTGTGTGTGTGTGTGTGTGTGTGTGTGTGTGAGTTCAAGATGATGGATAAAGTGGAATGCTATGTATTATGTGCATTCTTTATCTCTTGTGTAATTAAAGAGTGTGGTGCTGAAATTATGTACTGCTTTGAGTACTTTTGGTTATTTGGTATATGTACTGTTGTAGAACAATAATGAATAACCTTGTGCTGTTAACTTGTATAGTTGAATCGTTGTATGGTGTAAATGTATCAAATAAAAAAGGGGAAAACGAAAACTGGAATTGCATGGCTTTCCTCTGTGTGTGTGTGTGTGTATGTGTGTGTGTGTGTGTGTGTGTGTGTGTGTGTGTGTGTGTGTGTGTGTGTGTGTGTGTGTCTGTGTCTGTGTCTGTGTCTGTGTCTATGCGTATGTATGTGTGTGTGTGTGCGTGTATGTATGAGAAAAAAAATGTTGAATTTGATTGCAATATATGTATATAATTACTGTGTTCAAGCTGATATAAACCAGATATGTTAGAATTTTTAAAACAACAAGGCTCATTATTTTCTATTTTACATCCCCAGTCTGCAAGAAAACAGGTCAGCTTTACTTTGTGTCCTTGTTTTGCTTTATCTTTGGCTGGTGTCCTTAATTCCTTTGATGGTTTTTATGACAATAAAAACAGTGAGTGTGACAGGTGCAGTAGTCAAGTGGGTAAGACTTTGGACTTCCAATCAAAAGGTCTGGTTTTGATCCTGCATGGGTACCTCCCATCTGGTGGATAAAAGATAGAGGTTTTTACCATTTCCCAAATGAACATACGTGCAGACTTGTTGGTTAATACTTAAACCTCCACTGTGTGCACACACACACACACAGAGCATCAAATTTAAAGATCCTATAAGTCATGTCATTGTCCTTTAGCTTATAGAAAGACAAAAATACACAGCATGGATGTCTACTGAAGATGGAGTATGCAGACTGTGCAGCAACATACTGCCTGTAAAGTGTGAACAAAACAACATACACACATGCTTTAAACATAGACACCAATATTTTTCAAATTAAATAAAAACAATGTGAGTATGAGACACAAACACACACACACACACAACACACACACACACACACACCACACACACACACACATATGCACGCACATATACTCATATACAAAACATACACACACATACACATACACACACAAAAAAAGACTGGGGCAAATTTGAAGGGGGTACTATTAATACCCATCCATCTTACACTACAAGCCTGCCTCTTTCAGGTGCGAAGAGGACCCTGTGACCCTATTACATCAACACAAACAAAACCAGACAGGAGAGTTACACACTAACACAGCGTGACTTACTGGTCTTAGCCATAGTCTCAGCTGAAGACTTAACCCTTTGACTCCTGCACCCTGCCCACCAGCATCCTGTATTGCCAACAATGCTAGCAAAGCAAAACCTTAACCCTTTGACTCCCTCACCCTGTCCTGCAGGAAGCTGGTGTATAAGGTGAGGGAGTGAAAAGGTTAAGTATTTGCAAGTTGATGGAATGGGTGCAGGAGTCAAAGGGTTAACACATTAAGTCAAACTGGTAGTGTTAGTGTGACCCACACAAACTACTGTCACCCACAGCTGGACATCATCTTAGCTGTCCCACTGACGTTCAACTCAGACGCTCTGTTTCCAACAAACAATGAAACTGTCTACTGTGACTAAGGACTGTCACGTTCACAATATCAATTATCACTGTGTGTGTGTGTGTGTGTGTGTGTGTGTGTGTGTGTGTGTGTGTGTGGTTGTGTGTGTGTGTTGTGTGTGTGTATGTGTGTGTGTGT
>JAPXFY010000077.1:35000-60000 GCA_030674185.1 Monoplex corrugatus | reverse complement strand
TGTACCATGGAGTATAACAAAGAACATCAATAAGCTGTGTGTTTGACTTGACTGTGGCCATGATAGAAGAAAGACAGATACTGTACCATGGAGAATGTATGAAGAACATCAATGAATCATGTTTTCATCTTTACTATGGACTTTCGTTTGTTGCTGTGGTGTGAAAAGTCGGTTACTGTGTGTGACTCAAATAAAGGTTGACATGTATGTAATGATAATAATTCTTTTCTGTCCTCTCATATTATATGATTTCCTTAACTCAGAATGCTTGGATCTGGCTGTACCTTATGAAGGACAGGGGCAGGTTAACAGTGTGAACCACAAGTAGTGCTTTGATGGAGGTGAGTCAGCGTGATGGCCCCTCGATTGGTCATTATCTACAATCATTAAACCAAACAATGCGTGTTATGACGCTAAACATAGATGGAACTGCAGCCTCCCTTGCAATTTTTTTTCCATTTTGTGCGGTCACTCAACAGTAGACGGATCTCTGTCTGACTACTTGATTGTAACCCTTGCAAACTTTGAAGTTTAGTGAACGAGTTTCGTAAAGATAAGAAAAGCGAGTAGATAGATCCCTCTTCTGTTGACATGCCAAATTTAAAACATATCTATGGCGCTGCCGATAGTTAGATTTGAACCGCTAGGTGTATGTTGTACCGAGGCGATGGTGCACGTATCATAATGTCCCATCAACAACTACATGTAATCCCCACAACAAACACCATCACCCCTAAAGCATGTACACACACTGCTTGTACGGAAATAATCAAACATCTTCAATAACAATTGAATAGGGCTATATTCTCCATCACCACAATGCAAACACAAATTCAGACACTCACAAACCATCTGTTCAACATAGCCAAACAGACTGAGGAAAACCCTCAATGTGTCAGTGACTCAGAAAAAAGGCTGAAAAACACATTGCAAGTCGTGAAAAAAAAACTTGAATAGATACAAGACAATTACCCTAGCCACCAGAATATGCTTGCCAGCCTCCAAGATCAAACCAACCAACTGAAATCCATCAAGGACATTCAGCAAATCTTTACCTGCGACTTTAAGAAACAACTTCAAACATTCAACACTTGCCAACACCTACAACAGACAGAGACATCAGTACAACAAACAGACAAACCCACCAATCAAACAAAACCCCTACCCACCACTACATGTGGGTCTAATACCACAAAGGACATGTATAACGTCAGTACAGCCAACAGGTTTGATGTCCTCTCTGACACTGACAGTTCTGACCACTCTCATGCCACTGTCCCCAGTCTTATCAGCCATCATCAACCGCTGTCACCAAGAAAACAATGGCTGATCCCATATCCCCTCTCACCAATCTCAGGCAGAAAACCGGGACTCTCTCTCTCTCTCTCTCTCTCTCTGCATGCAACATACCAAATTTCTTTTTCTGTGGTCTGCTGTGAAGACTGTGTCAGACACTGTACCTGACAACAAGCATGACGAAGCTGCTTGATAGTGTCAGGCTGTATGTGAGAAACACAGCGATACCACAGTAGTTTCTCCAAACAATACAGACAGCGTTGCGCCCAGCTGCCAAAAGACCTCTCCACTGACATCACTTCCAACAGTGCCTGAAATCAAGCAATTCATCAGCCAGTGATTGGGCAATCGAGTTACCAATTTATCAACCACGCAATCGTTCAGTTGATTAGTCAGTCAGTCCATCCATCAATACGTTTATTAGATATTCAGTCAGCCTGTCCATCTATACAATCAGAGAAAATAGGCACAAATTTTCGGCCAACGCCTTTGTCAAGCGTAAAAGTAAGATCACAGACGTATACACACCACACAAAAAAAAAAAACAAACAAAAAAAAACCCACTTCCCTGTTGCTTCGTGCAAGAGGAGAAAAACAACTAAAAATGGCTAATACTTTGGATGTACTGTCGTGTTTTTTTTCTAAGTTGTATTAATTATGCATTCTAATTCTATTTTCTTTTTTTATTCTAATTCCTGTCTGCTTGAACGCGGGCAGTCAAGGGAATGTAGTTTTAAACATGATTTCAAATTAACAAATGTCAGTGTATGCTCCCAGCAATCATAAAGAGACTTACATGTACAATCACTTTGATATGCATGTATCTTAAAGGTAGTCAAATAAGATATTTATACAGTTCTGTAATTATAAATAAATCTGACATACCTGTAGCTTAAAGGTAGTCATATGGGAATTTATACAGGCCTGTTATTACACTTAACTTTGACATACATGTATTTCAGTTTCAGTTTCGGTTTCTCAAGATGATGTCTCTGCGCTTGGAACGAATTCCATATGCACTAATGTCACAGGTGCCATGTGTATGGTGATCATGGCACAAGCCCTAAGCCTGCACATAAAGCCATGAGCTGGCCAGGTCCTCAGGCCCTACCTAGACTATGTTTTACCTAGTCTAAATTTTGTACTGGTATTTAATCAACTTAACACTGGAATAATCTCGGTTACATGTAAATGGCATGTGTGTGTGTATTTTACCTTCAAAAAGGAACATAAAGTAAATAAATAAACAATGAAAGGTCTGAATCACAACACAACTAGCTAATCTGTATAAAATCATTCATTTCACATGACAGAACCCCCCTCCCCCAGTCAATGCCCAAATGTTCAGCTGTCTATAAACTAGGTGAAGACAATAATTATTTTCTTAATAAGAGACATGTAAGTAAGTAAGTAAGTAAGTAAGTAAGTAAAGAAGCAAGTAAGTAAAGAAGTAAGTAAGCAAGCAAGCAAGTAAGTGTGTAAGTAAGTAAGTGAGTGAGTGAGTGAGTGAATAAGAAGTTGGTGAATAAATAAATACAAAATAAAGGAGTATGTAGATAAATAAACAGGTAAGAGATGAAAATAACAAATTACAGTCAATACATGCATGTGCTCACATGCCCGCACACAGACATACACACATACCTTCATACATACACACCCATATGGACACAGCATAGTGACCGACAACAACAGCTACAACAACAGCAACAACAATAACACCAGCAAAGAGGGGACACCCATATATACATATCATGACAAACTTAGACATGTCTGGATAACATCAACAAACGGCCCACAAACACACACAGAGACGGTTTGGCAAACTTACTTGTTTTTCAGTTGTCTTTTTCTTTTCTTCACTTTCCCTTTAATTCCTTTTTCAGGAAAATCCCAAATACTTTCCATTCCACGCTGTAAGAGTCTTGCAGTGTTACGTTTGAGATGATACCAATGTTAGTAATGATAGCTCTTGTTTTTCCTTTCATAGTGGATTTCTGGCCAATTTCTCTATCTATTCCTTTTTGTGACGTTCAGTGGTATGATGACTCACATTTTGTTCATGAAGATATAATTTGAAGCGTCTAAGGACCTCAGACTTTCCCAGATGGAGAATGTTGTAGTGGCATTGCCTGCAAGTTTATCAGCCCATTCATTTCCTTAACACCAACGTGTCCAGGGCAGTAGATCCACGTGTAACTTTTTAGGTTGATATTTTTCATTGCTTTGTGTGCTTCTGGGGTCCCTACTCCATTTTGTACTTTTGGAAGTAGATTCATTGAGTCAGTCAGGTCAGCTCATCCAGTGAGCTTGACCATTGTAGTACATGTGTGACTGCCTCAATTTCCATCGTTAGACTGGAGGTTGTGATATCATATGTAGCGTTTTCTTCATGTTTGGTGTTTCCATTCTGTTTGACAGTGAAGCGCCATCCAGATTTGTTATAGGTGACTGAGCCACCTGTGTATATGATTATATCTTTGTGGTTGTAGCTTAGTTGCTCCATAAGTAACTGAATTTTTGGATTTATTTTTCCTTGTGGCCCTTCACGACAATGTCTCCCTAGATAATTAGGTATGATGGTTTTGTACAGATTGTTGAAATGGTTTGGATGTTTTTCCCATTCCTTTGTCCCTTTGAGTTCTGTCAGTTGACACACATGCTGAATGGAGTCTTCTGTCTGTCCCATCCATAATTTTCCACGTTGGAGTCTGTTGCGTTTTGCTGTTCTATCTGGTGGAGTGGGTTTTCTGGGTTCTCCAATGCCCTGAAATGAGCTTTTACTTGTTCTATTCTGTCTTTTTACTGTATTGAAGGAAGGTCGAGCAGGTATTGCATAGTCTCCGTGGTGTGTCTTTTGTGGTTCAGAGAATCACTCTCATTGCTTTGTTAAAAATGTGCCATGACACATATGTAGCTAAAAGGTAGCAAAGTGGGGAATTTAACTGTCATTATAGTTAACTCCGATACATGTAGCTTAAAGTTAGCCAAGTGGGACATTTATACAGATCTATTATTACAGTTAAATCTGACATACATGTAGCTTAAAGGTAATCAAGTGGGACATTTATACTGGTCTATTATTACAGTTAAATCTGATATACATGTAGCTTAAAGGTAGTCAAGAGAAACATTTATACAGGTCTATTATTACATTTAAATCTGGCATACATGTACTTTAACGATAGTCAGATGGGATGTTTATACATGTCCATAGATGTAACCTTGCCTTTCACAGTGTTACATACCCTGATGATGTCATCGTTGTCTGTTGTCATGGAAGGCAGATCAGCGTAGCACAACTTCTGCCACACGTGTATATGCATGTAGTAGGACCGATATGACTTGTGGTAGCGCCTCAGTAACAGAGTCATCTGGTCCAGATTACTGGTGCCTGCCACCTACAAAAGTTGAACACATCTGAACTGTTGTTTGACAAAAAGGCAACGTGTCTGTCATGTCTACATAGTTCCTATTGTGATGATTTTGAGACATTTTCGCAAATAATATCTATGTTGTGCCAAATTAATGTTCAGCTAAAGTAATCTTTTCTCATCTAATGTAAACACGTCATTGACATTCAATGCAAACACCTCATTATTATTTAATGCAAACACATCATTGTTATTTAATGCAAACACCTCATTGTTATTTAATGCAAACACCTCATTGTTATTTAATGCAAGCACATTGCTATTTAATGCAAACACATCATTGTTATTTAATACAAACACCTCATTGTTATTTAATGCAAACACCTCATTGCTATTTAATGCAAACACCTCATTGTTATTTAATGTAAACACATCATTGTTATTTAATGCAAACACCTCATTGCTATTTAATGCAAACACATCATTGTTATTTAATGCAAACACCACAGTGTTATTTAATGCAAACACCTCATTGTTATTTAATGCAAACACATCATTGTTATTTAATGCAAACACCTCATTGTTATTTAATGCAAACACCACAGTGTTATTTAATGCAATATTTAAATGTTAATTCAGGTGTGACAAACGGGCCGCTCCTTCCGGACAAAGGAAATCGCCAAAGTGCGTTGTCACATTTTTATAGTGTATTTCTGTTTATTCATTAACCATATTTTTCTACAGAATTTTAACAGATGCAATTCTTTTATTTCCGTCTGATCTTCAACGTGCGCTAGATGTATACTGAATACTCAAGTTTATCATCTCATCTAAAGACTAGCAATCAGACCACCACTCAAGGTCTAATGGAAAGGGGAGGGCAGACACATACGATCAGTAATGGAATCTGGGTTTCTTGTATCCTAGGTTGATCAGCTTTATTGTTATTATTTTGTTTAAAACCCAATGGGTTTAAAAATCATGCATGAATACAAATTTAAACATAATTAAAGACACTAAAACATATACAAAAACAGGCTGAAATTAACATAAATTGCTTGCGCATGTCATTTTCCTAGTGCCAAAAATGCACTTAGTACATGTACCCAGTCATCAATCCTAAGAGAAGTATGTAAGACAATAACAAACACATACAGGTGAATGGACCAGCCAGGCAGATAATGATAGGAAGAAATGACAGAAAGCAAAGGAACAAGGCAGAAACAGAGTGACAAAAAGAGGACATTTCTAACACAGAATTTCCATAATGGTTACTGAAACATTAAGATGAGCAACGAACAGGCCAGTTTTTAAGTTATCCACCGGGATTGAACTCGAAACACTAGATACTGAGTCATCGGATCTATCAACAGAGCCAACAGCCTGTGTAAAAATCAGACACCAGGGTTATAACGTACTATGAAAGAAGATAAATTTCTTTCAGGTTCAAGTTCATGTTGCTTATAGCCCAGCCGACTACTAGAGCCATATCAGGGCTAACACCACGTTAAAAACGATACCCAGGTAAAATAAAAAGACAACAGTTAAAAAGTCATGCCCGCCATTATCCTTCCAAGTCAGAAATAAGTTTAAAGAAAGATACTTACCCTGTCCAAAGTTCACAGAGCTGATGTATTAGCTGATTTGATGTCCACTTTGGGCCTTTTCAACCGCCCGTTGACACTTCTAAATGGTCCAGTGAATAAATACAAATGAATCAATAAATAAGTACCGTAAGTAAGTAACAGCACTGGTTTCTTTTCACTGCTGGCAAAGTTCAAATGTGATTGAAGTTTGAAAGTCCAACAGCTCAGAAATTCAAACTCATGGATGATATGAAATCACGTGACGGACAAACAATTCCACGTGCAGATTGTGCAGCTGTAGCACGTTTGTGCGTGCGTGTCTGTGTGAGCTTGTGTATGTGTGTGTGTGTGTGCGTGTGTGTGAGTGTCTGAGTATGTGTGTGGAGGGGGAGCGTGTGTGTATATATGTATGTGTGTGTGTGTGTGTGTGTGTGTGTGCATGTGTGTGTGTGTGTTCAACGAAGTGTGTGTGTGTGTGTGTGTGTGTGTGTGTGTGTGTGTGTGTGTGTGTGTGTGTGTGTGTGTGTGTGTGTGTGTGTGTGTGTGCGTTGAACGAATTGTGTGTGTGTGAGTGTGTGTGTGTTGAACAAAGTGTGTGTGTGTGAGTGTGTATCTGCATGTGCGTGAATGCGTGTGTGTGTGTGTGTGTGTGTGTGTGTGTGTGTGTGTGTGTGTGTGTGTGTGGTGTGTGTGTGTGTGTGTGTGTACGTGTGTGTGTGTGTGTGCCCTAGTGCCTTTGTGTTAGTGTGTGTGTAAGTGTATGTGTGTGTGTATGTGTAAGTGTGTATGTGTGTGTGTGTTTGTGTGTGTGTGTGTGTGTGTGTGTGCATGTGTGTGTGTGTGTGTGTGTTGAACGAAGTGTGTGTGTGTGTGTGTGTGTGTGTATGTGTGTTTAACGAAGTGTGTGTGTGTGTGTGTGTGTGTGTGTGTGTATGTGTGTTTAACGAATGTGTGTGTGTGTGTGTGTGTGTGTGTGTGTGTGTGTGTGTGTGTGTGTGTGTGTGTGTGCGTTGAACGAATTGTGTGTGTGTGAGTGTGTGTGTGTTGAACGAAGTGTGTGTGTGTGAGTGTGTATCTGTATGTGCGTGAATGCGTAAGTGTGTGTGTGTACGTGTGTGTGTGTGCCCTAGTGCCTTTGTGTTAGTGTGTGTGTGTGTGTGTGTGTGTGTGTGTGTGTGTGTGTGTGTTGTGTGTGTGTGTGTGTGTGTGTGTGTGTGAGAGAGAGAGATTATAGTATGCACTGCGTTTGTGACAACAAACATCAGTGTGTGTAAGTGTGTATGTGTGTGTGTATGTGTGTGTGTGTTTGTGTGTAAGTGTGTGTGTGTGTGTGTGTGTGTGTGTGTGTGTGTGTGTGTGTGTGCACTATATTCATGTGAGGACATGAGACCCCCTCCCCCCACAAAATTTTTATTTGTTTGTTGGTTTGTGTGCTATGTAGAGTGCAATGAACATGTTTTGACTTGAACTGTTTGCGATATATAAATAGAATCAGTATTATTATTATTATTATTATTATTATTATTATTATTATTATTATTATTATTATTATTATTATTCATTATATTATTATTATTATTATTATCATTATTATCATTATCATTATCATCATCATCATCATCATCATCATTCAAATGAGCAGCCAACAGGCCAGTTTACATTGTTGCAGGCTGGGATTGAACCTGAGATATCAGATGTTGAGTCCATGGCTCTATCAAAAGAACCAACCAGTATAGAAATTGAGATCATCATAAGAGGCAACACCAATGCAGTTGAGATTAACATAAGACGCAACACCAGTAGAATTGAGGTCATTGTAAGAGACAACTACAGTACAGAAGTTTATTCATCACAGATCATATAAAAGTATGTACAGTGTCACAAGATGAGTTAAATAAGTGACAAGTTTCCTGATCTTCTCTTCCTGTCTGTCTTTTTTATGCCTGATATGGGAACAACATAAGGTGTCTTGAAGAATAGGTCTTCTAGTATAATTATGAATGGATTGACTTGTAAGTTTGTATTTTGTTATTTAGTAGCATTGAGGCAGCCAGTTTAAAGGCCGTCGGTGATGTTTAAGAAGAGAGTGGCCATTGTTAGTGTGTTTGATTGCATGTGTCTGGGTTCAAGACTGTAGAGAAATAGCATGCCGGAAAGGACAACACACACACAGACTGTCTGTCTCTGTCTCTCTCTGTCTCTCTGTCTCTGTCTCTGTCTCTCTCTCTCTCACATACACACTCACATCATACACACATATACCACACTCACATTGGTCACACATGCTCATGCGTACACACACTCACACACACACAGAGTCACACACACACACACACACACACACACACACACACACAGAGTCACACACACACACAGAGTCACACACACAGTCACACACTATGATACATGAGGGGCTAAGGGTTGTGGAAGATAATCTGTGAGAGAGCAGATTGCACAAGAGGCAGGGTAGTGTAGGTTGTGTGAGAGAAATGAGTACATGATGTGTGCATTTTCTATCAACATGGGTACTGGGCATATGCTTGGCTAAAGTCACAATGTGTATTATATTACGTTAGAACCAAATAAAAAAAAAAGTATGCAAAAAAAAAAAAAAAAAAAAAAAGAGAAATGCAATGTTTGTTCCAGAGAGCGACAGAGAAGTAAGGAACATAACGAGCGAAGGGAAGAAAAAAAAAGTTGCCAACAGCACCCGGTGTTCCCAGGCGGTCACCCATCCAAGTACTAACCGGGCCCGACGTTGCTTAACTTCGGTGATCAGACGAGAACCGGTGTTTTCAACGTGGTGTGGCCGTTGGCAGTATTAATACAGAAGTTAAGATTATCATACGTGTGAATCCATTTGAACTACAATTTTGCTATGTTTGGGGTTTGGGTTGTTTTTGTAAAGTTTGGTTTTGGCCTGTAGTTCCTAAGTTTGTTAATTTTTTAGTGTGCGACTGGTAACAGTAGCCATGCACAAAGGTTTCGAGTACAACAGCAAGTTTTCATCCATGTTGACGCAGATTTCTTGATTTTGATGTGTTTCAAAAACCATGACTGGCATATTTCAGCATTTGTCATTTCAGTTTATTTATTTGTTTGTTCGACAGTCAGGTAGGTAAGCTATGAACAGTAAGTAGGCCTACACCGTTCAAGGAGAGTGCCACACTTTAGGATAATGGGAAATAACTCTCCGCTCGAAAATGAACTTCGTGGTATCAACAGTTTCTTCCCTTCGTTGCATAAGCGTTTTGCATTTTGTCTCTGCCCATGTGTGTGTGTGTGTGTGTGTGTGTGTGTGTGTGTGTGTGTGTGTGTGTGTGTGTGTGTGTGTGTGTGTGCGCACGTATGTGTTTGTGATGAGAATGTGTGTGCGTGTGCATGTGCGTGCGTGTATATATGTACATTATCATATATATATATATATATTGCAAATAAACCAAAAAACAAAACAAACTACAATGTTGAGCCCAGTACTTCGGCCAGATATAGATATATATGTGTGTGTGTGTGTGTGTGTGGGTGTGTGTGTGTGTGTGTGTTATATACATATACATATGATATACATACACGCACACTGTCTATATGGTCGACTATCATGGTCATAGGTGCCATGCGCATATGGAAGTTGCTGTTGTTTGTGCAGAGCCGCAGCAACTCTCCACCTGCCTCCATAAGTCCAGGGCAAACCGAGGTAAGACAGCTGTTCTCATAGGAGACACACATGGCTGAACAGTAGATGGCAAGTCGCAGCATATGGCCAGAACCACAAGCAGTGCTCTGTGGCAATGCCCTTTATGCAGTATGCGGGTACAGGATTTTCTGTGTGGGTTTACTCCCATAGCCTTTCCCCACCCAAGGGGTAACCCACAAGGCAGCGGAGACAGGCCCAGGTCGTACAGTCTACTGTCATACTGTAGCGGAGACTTTGCTCTGACCTGAAAATGTATATGAATATGTATATATATATGTATATATCTGTGTGTGTGTGTGTGTGTGTGTCCATGCTTATATATATATATATATATATATATATATATATATATATATATATATATATGTGTGTGTGTGTGTGTGTGTGTGTGTCCATGCTTATATATATATAATAATATATATATATATATGTGTGTGTGTGTGTGTGTGTGTGTGTGTGTGTGTGTGTGTGTGTGTGTGTTGTGTGTGACCTTGATCTTTAAATGAAGTGAACAGAATGACAGAGTGGACTAGTTTATCAGTGGCATTGCATCAAGATATACCAGACCAACTGTCCAATAAACATTGGCCCGATCCTGTCCATACTCAAGTATTTGCCACCACTTAAGAAAGGGAATTTCTAAACTAATTTGGGTAAAAATCCTTTTACAGACACTAGAGATATCCTTGCCAACCCATTTTATTCCCACACAGACTGATACTGCCACTCACACACACACACACACACACACACACACACACACACACACACACACACACACACACACACACACACACACACACATATATATATATATACATATGTGTGTGTAAATATATATATATATATATATATATATATATATATATATATATATATATATGTAACAGAGTGCCTTGCTCTGTTACGATCTTTCCCCATTTACCTACAACGCTCAAAGGCAACGCCGTGTAGCGTGCTTGCCTAGATAAAAAACGCCTTGCATTCTCTTGGCCTAATTATACTGGTATTTCACAGCCTCTGCCTATCCATAGCTATGCATTAATCATTCCAAAGATCTAACCAGTACATGACACATATACATTGTAGATAACACGCTGCTAAACAATTAGCAGATCTACAATGTGTACATGTACTCTAAAGCAGGCCTATGACAAGATTTTGTCGTCATCTCCAGTCAGTATTATGTTGTAGTTTTACAGAACGTAGAGGGGGCCGTCACTAATTTATGCTGCCTTTACTGTAGCATTATAGAACAATCGCCGTGTAATTGCCGGCGGGAACACTCAGACAATGACCGCAGGGCGCGTCTGTCTTAACCACCTTAGGTATTTGTGGCTCGATAGCGAGCACATACCCACTCGCGAAACTGCCGGACAATGACCAGCGTTTCACTTGTGTGTACTGACGCGCTGCGTTAAAACTACACACTAAGTGTTGACTTATTAATTAGGTGAGAACAACCAATCAGACCTTGGCATCTGGTTGATTGATTAATTTGGTGAGAACAACCAATCAGACCTTGCCATCTGAAAGGTTTGAGATTTGAAAATATGACCATCATGCTCTGTTCCCAGAGTACAAATTAACAAGGCGCATCATAGCGTGTGCTTTTCCACGGCCACTCTCAGTATTATATCAGTTTGTGGCAATGATGTCACCTTTTCTCCATCTGCTCGTAATCTTGGCTTTCAAATGACAGAGAACATGAGTGTCGACTTACACATTAAACATGTGTGCCGTTCAGCCTATCTTGAACTACGTCGCATTAGTTCAATTCGTCATCTCACCTCAGCTAATACCAAAAAAACTCTGGTATCTGCCCTTGTCTTGTCAAAATTAGATTACTGTAATTCAATTCTATCAGGCTGCTCCAAACATTATCTTGATAAGCTTCAGAAAGTTCAGAATTCTGCTGCAAGAATGGTACTGAAGGCATCCAAATATGATCATGTACAACCTCTCCTCAAAAATCTGCATTGGCTTCCTATCCAGGCAAGGATTGATTACAAACTTTCAACTCTCTGCCATTCCTTTTTCTTGGAACTGCACCTCTCTACCTCTCAAACCTTCTCTCTGTATACACACCATCACGTCAACTTCGTTCCTCTTCTGATTCAAAAATACTTAACGTTCCTCATGTCAGAACTGCTACCTTTGGACAACGTTCTTTCTCCTTTGCAGCCCCCAAAACATGGAATTCCCTTCCACGTGAAATTAGAGAAATCTCATCAACTCCGTCTTTCAAAAAAGCTCTGAAAACTCACCTTTTCAAGAAATACTATAACCTTTAAATTCTTCTGGCCTACCCTTTAATGTCTAGCTTATTTGGCTGTCTCGTGTGCTGCTTCGTGTTGTTTATTAAGTGACATGTTATTTAGTAATGATTGTATAATTAATCTCTTGTGTATGTATATCTGTGTTCAGGTTTGTATGTGTGTATGTGAGTGAGTGAGTGATTGAATCAGTGCGTGTGTATGTGTGTCTGTGTCTATGCGCGCGCGCGCGCGCCGTGTGTGTGTGTGTGTGTGTGTGTGTGTGTGTGTGTGTGTGTGTGTGTGTGTGTGTGTATGTATGTGTGTGTGTGTGATCCTTTATCCTTAACTTAATGTTGCTTAGGTTTTTTATAACAAGTTACCAATGTGTTATCTATCACTATTTTTAATTTTGACTTGATTTGTACATCACTGTTGCTTGTCTATCATGGATTGCTGCTTATGATAACGTCTGTTAAGTGCACAGAGCTCTGGCATCTTGTTGGAGGAGTGCGCTATACAAATGCTTCATTATTATTATTATTATTATTATTACCAGAGGTGCCCTTTCCTGCCACCACTCTTGATCTCACAGCAGGTGATCATCTTCACGGCGTTACTGTAGCACTGTCTTCCTTCCTGTCTTCTTCTTCGTATTCTTTTGTCTCCTTCCATATCCCAGTACGGTCCTTTTCCCTTATTGTCATTTTCCCATTTTCCCTGTTTTCCTTCCCTACCTATCCTCATCAAGAGATAATAAAGAGTCAAGTAACACAACGAGGACTTGTGTTTTGATTGAGAGACTTCCCTTTCTGCTCTGGATTATAGGACCACCACAGCAATCATCACCAAACCCCTTAACCCAAACATCCATCTCACCTGGCGCTGCGATTCATCAATATCATCATAATCACCTTACCACCCCCCCCCCCTTAACCACGCGACCTATCACATATATATATGTATGTATATATATATATATATATAATATATATATATATATATATATATATATGTATATATATGTATGTGTTTATATATACATAGCTACATATGGACATGTATGCATATATGTATACGTAACACATGTAATATAGTGCCAATGTGACCTCCCATCACCAATTCTGTCTTAACTCGCAGTCATTCGAACAGCACCAGGAGCTGAAAAGGTGACTGAGGGTCTGTCTGGGGTGTTTTGACCTTTTCTCAAAATTGATTTTTGTGGACTATATATCCCCCACAGAATTTTTTTCTTGAAAAAATATTATTAATTAATGAATTTAAAATCGTATTTTAATGCACTGATTGCAGCAGAAATAATGCAATTTCCTACCAAAAGTACCCATTTTTGTCTCTTATTATGGACCATAGCCTATACAGTACCACCACATGTAATATACTGACATAAAGCTCTTTGGTACACCTTTCAGATAATGACAGCTGAAATTAGAAAGAAACCGGGTCAAAGCCACCAAATAGAGATTTAAGGAGAATGTGTAAGATAGTACATAAAAACTTTAAGAGGCCGTTTTCTCAAAATGACCATCATACAACTTAATGACTTTAAACATACATAACTTCTACATTTCTTTTTAGTACAAGCTTTATTCAGGTACCAAAATAATCAGTGATATGTATATCTCAAAATACCCAAAATGCTAGTTAAGACTGATTTCATGCTGGCAGGTTACATATATACATATACACACATATAATTATATACAGGTCTGGAAAAAGATGATTAATGCTTCCAAGACAGAAACTTCTGTGTACAAGCACACAGCCTCTGGCTGCCTTTATACTCCCTCCCACCCGCCCTTCTCTGTATGACACAGTGAGGAGACTGAACAATAGCAGATTGAAAGACTCGTGTCAACCGCACACACTGATGGAGCCACAGGAAAAAGTGATGTGGATCAAGTGAATGTTTGCACAAGAATGTTGGATGTTTTAGGTTAAGGAGGATGGGTTGGTCTGTTTCAATGCATTATTCGAACAGTTGGTGTGTGTGTGTGTGTGTGTCAATAGGTAAATGGAAAACATTCCAATTCATTAGTAATCAACTTAGGCAACAGGATTCAACCTACTTGGGAAAATGAGGGTGGCCCTGAAAAGGGCCTTTGTTTTGGAGTGACTTGTTGACCAACTGTTTTAAGCTTTCCCACCAGCTGCCTTGGACTGGGACTTCTTGGGAAGAAGCACAGCCTGGATGTTGGGCAGCACACCACCCTGGGCGATGGTGACACCAGACAGAAGTTTGTTCAATTCCTCATCATTGCGGATGGCCAACTGAAGATGACGAGGGATGATTCTCGTCTTCTTGTTGTCGCGGGCAGCGTTGCCTGCCAACTCCAAAACCTCAGCAGCCAGGTACTCGAGAACGGCCGCCAGGTACACGGGAGCTCCGGCACCCACACGCTCGGCGTAGTTGCCCTTGCGCAAAAGTCGATGGATTCGACCAACGGGGAACTGAAGTCCTGCACGGGAAGAGCGAGATTTGCTCTTTCCCTTGACCTTTCCTCCTTTGCCACGGCCAGACATGATGGACGAAACGAATAGTGTGTACTACGCAAACTGCCTGAAATGCAGAGAACATACAACGATCAATTCCACTGACTGACTGACTGACTGACTAAATTGAGGCTTAAAGTCCTACCACACATAGTGTATGCGAGGACTAGCAAATAAAAATTTTTGATTAAGCTTTAAGATAATGCTTAGTTATGTTTATTTTTAGATAAAATAGTTTAAAACTTTCATAAAATTACAGATTAAAACCTTTCCAGGGCCACAAATAAAAACAGAGAGAGAATGACAGATCTACAAACAAAGTGATACAAAGGACAAAACATACATTGAAAACTACATACAGATATATACAGTGATTTACACTCCTGCCTAAAAATAAGCTTTCGATAAAATATGTACTACGTAAATAATTGCTAAGAACTGTCTTCTTAATTTGGTGTTTGCTCATTCACTCTCATACACACTTGCCTAGGAGTGGTAGCAGAGGAGGAACACATACTGGAATCTACCTATATACAGGGAGGTTTCACTCTCATTCTAATTAAGTCTTTTGAGCTAAATGTAAATAGTATATACACCTATCATTGACTTTTATTGCATATTACAAATAGTATATACATCTATCATTGACACTTATTGAATATGGATAGAGCATATACGCCTATCATTGACAGTTATTGAATGTAAATAGTATATACATCTATCTATATTAAAAGTAATTGTAAAATCAAAATTATCTTTAGTCATTTGGACTCGGGTGCACAAACTGGGAAGATGAACTATGGGCTGGGGAGGGGGTACCCCCAGCTGGGCATTAATCACTTGATATTCCTGGAGTTTTTTTTGTTTTTGTTTTTTTCCCTTTACAGAGGGGCCTGGAGGCGAAACACAAATCATTTTTATCAGGATTATGGGGATAAGTGGGACAGGGATCAGTTTTCTGGGGTCATTTCCCTCCTTTTGTAGAGATTGGTGTTAAATATATAAAGCCATCTCACATTTAGAAATGAGGGTTGCAGCTTCAATGGCAAGCCCCCAGCCCATACCATCATGAGGTTGGGCTATTGTATCTAACGATTCCTTCAGTCCCAAGGAACGAATTTTATCAATTAATGGTTTAAAATGTGTAACCAGCTTAGGACATTTGAAAATAAGGTGATGTGGGGAGACGAAGGCTCCACACAAACACGGTTTGGGAATGAATATAGTTCTCCATACTCCTGCTCGGATTCTATATATTATATGGGCGAGGTATGTGGGTACCGAGGGAGGGAACACGCCAGCTCTTGTGGGAGCAGTGGGGTCATTACATCCCAGCTCATGTGCTTTTGCCAAGAATTCGCTCGTCCAACACGCCCACACAGCCTTCACTAGTCTTTGTTTGATATCAGACAGAGCCAAGGTCATGTCTATGGAAAGAGCTCCCTTTTGTTTAACAGCTAATTTGGCTGCCTTATCAGCACGCTCATTGCCTGCAATGTTTACATGGGCTGGGACCCATTGCAAAAGTACCTCACAGCCTCTTGTTATTAACTGATGTATGATGGTTAGTATATCTATCACAACATCCTCTCTGGAAGATCTGCCTTCACTTTTGATGGCAGTCAGTGCTGACAGAGAGTCAGAAAATATGGCTATAGCCCGAGGTGGGCTGTGTAAATCATTGAAGAATGTTAGAGCCATATAAATGGCCACTAACTCCACTGTGAAGATACTTAATTTAGGCAGTTTAAATGTTTTGTCAACATTAAAGTCTGGGATGCAGAAGGCTGCTCCCGCTCCCTCACTGTCCACTGACCCATCTGTGTATACACACAGGAAGGCCTGGAACTTATTGGAGATGTACTCCCTGGCTACCATTTCTATGTAAATTGGGTTGTCGCTCTTATGGAGTCCAGCCATGTCCAGCTCTATTTGTGCTGTCTCCATCAGCCACGGGGGATAAGGATGGAGGGGTCTAACGGCCATCTTGGTGCCCTCTGTCCCTGCCAACTTTGTGATATCCTCAACAAAGTCATGGAGAGGGACGCAGAAACGGACCCGAGCCGGGCCCCTAAATTCTTTTGTGAGTTCCTGCGCCGTAGAGTTTGGCACAGTTTGTGCTCTGGCAATGTAATTGGCACAGAGCAGTTTGATGGTATATACTAGTGGAAGCAGGCCTGCATCCCTGTACACTAAATAATTTGGAGTGGCTCTGGGGAAACCCAATGCCACTTTAAGTGCTGTGCACTCCACCACCTCCATGGAATGGACCAGTGAGGGAGAAGCGTCATAAAAAGCTTCCAGTCCGTACATTAAGCGAGACCGGACCAGCGAGCGCACCAGTGCCACCATGGTTTTAGGTTGATTGGCCCAAGGGACCCGCGACAGTGACTTGATCAGATTGACTGCTCGTAGTGCACTAGAGATATTTTTATTAATATGAAGCTCGCACTTCCCTTTACCATTGAAGCACGCCCCCAGATACTGTACATTCTTGGCAGCGTACGAACGTTCATCATTGACTACAATGCTACATTCTTTGGGGATGTGTGGGTTATTTCTAGTAAAAACTACAAATTTGGTTTTTCGTGTTGACAGTATGAAGCCGTTCTCTGTCATGTATGACACTATGTTATCAATTATCTCTTGAAATATTTTTCTGGAATGTATGACGCGTGGATTACAGGCCACGTTTTTCAGCTTTCTTACATTACTTTCTCGCCAGACAGCAAGGTCGTCTGCATACAATGTTAACACTGCGTCATGGGTGTTGACACGTGTAATATCCTGTAGTATTAAACTGAATAGAAGGGGGGCAATCACTGAACCTTGAGGAACTCCCATATCCAGTCTTTGTATGGTCGATAGGGCACCCTTCCAACGAACCTGAAAAGATCTTTCCATGAGAAAGGCTTTTATAAAATGATACATATGTCCAGAAAGCCCAAGGTTTTTTATTTTATCAAGCAGACGCCTGTGCCAAACCGTGTCATAAGCTCTGTGCACGTCAAAGAAACAACTGTAAATACAGCGTCTCCTTGTAAAGGACCTTCTAATGTGCGAACCTAGGCGTACCAGATGATCGCTGACACCACGGCCCTTGCGGAATCCAGCTTGACATAGGGGTATTATATTATTTTTATCACAATAATATTCTAGTCTCTTTTTGATGATCCGTTCATATATTTTGCCCACATGTGAGGTGAGAGATATGGGTCTGTAACTCTCCAATTCCCCACGGGGTTTGCCTTGTTTAAGAACTGGGGTGACAATGGCATGTTTCCATTTTGCCGGAATCACTCCCCCCTCCCAGCATCGCTGGAAGAGCAGGAGCAACAATTCTTTATAGTGTTCTGGCAGCTCTCGCAGTAGTCGGTATGAGACGTTGTCGCTACCAGGGCTCACATTGACCTTTTTGATGGAGGAAAGTGCTTTGTCCAGCTCACTCCTGGTGATGGGATGGTTTATGGGGTTAGAGTTGTCAGGGACAGGGTCCTTGAGTTGGTTGTTTTCATATTGTTGTCGATATATACGCATGTCCTGAGGGAGGTTTGTGGTACTGCTGACCTTAGCAAAGGTTGCTGCAAAAGCCTCCACCTTGGCCTTGCTGGTCTTAAGGACTGCCTCGCCCTCCATCAGATTTGGGTCGGGGCGTACATATTGTTGTTTCATTTTTTTAATTTTTTTGTATACTGAGCCCAGATCTGTGTTGTTTTCTAAAGTATGTACATAATTTTTCCAGTGCTCTAATTTTGCTAGAGCCAGTGTATGATTGCTGTTTATTTTAGCTTTTATCATTTCGGAGTGTGTTTTTTCATTAATATTTTTCCTGTATGCTCTGCAGGTCCTTTTCTTTGTTTTCACAGCATCACCGCAGGCAGGGTTCCACCATGGGTTATTACGGGTATAAACAGTACCTGACTTATAAACGGGTATGGAGGCCCTAGCTGCTTCCAGTATATTGGAGCACAGAGAATTATATATCTGATCCACTGTCTGTGTCCCTTGGTCATAATTAGGTGTGGGTTTAAGATTTCTACGAAACTGGTCCCAGTCCGCTTTTTCATAATTAAATTTTTCCCGGTGCAGGGGCACCTCTCTGACCACACTACGATGGATGGTGATGGTGATGGGGAGGTGGTCACTGGACAGGGGTTCATCCCCCACAACCCACTCCCCGTCACTTGCCAGGTCTGGACTGGCCAAACTGAGATCTATTGCAGATCCCCGCTGATCAGAGCGGTCCGGCAGGCGAGTAACAGACCCATCATTTAACAGAAACAATGCTGATTCGTTAATTTTTTGGCTAATTGCTGAGCCAGTCCCACCCTTATAGTCATTGTCCCATATTGCACTATGGGCATTGAAGTCTCCCACGACCAGCCAGCGAATGTGTGAATGATGATCAATTCCACAGGCCTTCCCCAGTATATGGACTTCTCTCTTTTCTCGTCACAAACATACCGCTGGCTACGAGACGGACCAATGGGAACGGCGCCGTGATCTACTCGCTACCACTAAACCGTGACGTTAGTATATAACAAAAATTCCCCCATGTGTCAGCATACTTCATTCGTTGCAGCCATTCCTTCATTATTCGTCATGCGCAGCACGAGACGGCAGCCAGAATAGGACTGTGAAAAGAGTTCAGTTACAGAGGACAAGTTATCGGGGTTCCTCCCATTTCTTGCTCTAAGGCTTTTTGTCCGCCACCTTAGTGGTGCGAGGTACAATTTTTAAGAAAACTTATAACTAACCAACTATTCTTATCTCTTGTTGTCTGTTGTGTGTACAGCTGTCCTTTTGTGTTGTGCTTAACTAAGGGACCTTAACCCTTTTTTTCTAATTTCTATCACTCCTTTATGTAATACTAAACTACTTTTATCTGTTCATTTCTTTGACAATCATTTCCTTTTGAGTGGAAAGTACGAAAGGGGACGAGAGTGTCGAGTGTAAATAAGAATTCTTAGTTAACTTTGCTACTTTTAGGTCAAACTGTAGGGAAGCCCAATGTCGGCACCACAGGCCTCCCCAAGAACAAATGATACATCCCATAATGGGGATTCGAACCATTCAGAAGAAATGGAAATAAGCACAGAGGATGGACACAGAACTTTGTCTGAGTCTCCCCTGTCTGCAAACATGCCTCCAAAAAGGACTCCTACTTCAGCCCACAAAAGGAAGTGGTGTGGTAACACTCCACAGGGATCCCCAGCCAAAGAAAAGTCGGCTCGTTTAGAGGGAAGCGTGTCAGAGGACCTTAATTCCAAAACCCCAACACATACAAGTTCCCCAATCCCAGACAAGACTGGCCAGATGAACACAGCCTCTGAGTCGGTGACCTCCATGGGATCACTGTGCTCCGGAAGCCGTCCAATGCAGCCATTACTCAGCCAGAGCATGGACGACACTGACTCTGACTCGGGGGGGTGAGTCAGTTTTCCAAAATTGTGACCAGCACAATTCAAGGAGATACCGCCGTCGTGCCCGGGGGGGTTACGCTGGAGGTTCCCAAGGTCAGGGACAACCACCACCTGCGGGTCACACCAGAAGATTCATAAACCATAATCATAACCACAAAACTACCTGTCCTCCCGCCTTTGTGGACTACCCGGTAGTTATAACAGATACTCAAGGGCCCGCCCTCTTCTCCAAACTGGGGCCATGGAGGAAAAGTGAAGCTTTAAAAAATACGTGTGGCGCTGTTGCCTCCATTCGTCCCCTCCCCTCTGGAAAGTGGTTGGTAGGATGCCACAGTGAAGAACAGCAGGCCAAGCTAGCCAGATGCAGTACACTTACAGGTGGCATTGGCATTAGCTGCAGGATCCCTGTTCCCACGGTTGAGGGAGTGGTCGGTCCTATCCCCCTTGGGGACTGGGCCCTCCGTCAACTAAAAACTGACCTGGTGGCAGATGGCCACAGAGTGTCCGGGGTCACAAGACTACAAAACCGTAAGAAAGAAGATTCCAAAGCGGTCAGAATATCATTTGAACGCACAGAACTTCCTGGACAGGTGTGGATCGCGCAAACCCCATTTCAGGTAGTGCCATACGCAGCACCAGTACGACGGTGTACTAAGTGCCAAATTATTGGGCATTCAAAGGCGCAGTGCCGGTCTAAAATAACGAGATGCTCTCGCTGTGGTCGTTCTGACCACACGGGAGGCACCGGTAATAATTGTACTAACACACTCAGCTGTGTTAACTGTAGCGGCCGTCACAGTGCGGCATGGAAAAACTGCCCGGAGATGTTGGTGCGGGCTCGAGCCAACATTCTCAGAAGCCAAAAGTATATACCGTACTCGGTCGCCCTGCAGAGAGCTCGACGGGATCTTCAGTTGACCCAAAAGCCGGCTGAGGGAGGGGAGGGACCGAGTACAGCTAGGCCTGACACCTGTTGGGCTCTAGACAGACAAAGAACAAACACTACGGTAAAACCTGTCATCGTGGGCACTACCCCTGCCCCCTCCTACGCCGGTACAGCAGGTCACGAGAGAACTCGTGGCTCAACTCGATTAGGAGAGGCTTTCCCCGAGCTCCCTGGGGCAAACAAAAATAGAGCATGGACAGACAAGGTAGATACCACCGCCAAGCAATCAAATATTGCTAAAAAGAAAGAACGTAAAACAAACAGTAAGGCAGATGAGAAGATTACCATCCTCTCCTCCCAAAAGACAGCAGAAAATCTTCCTGACCAATCTGCCACCATCCTCTCCTCCCAAAAAGCAGCAGAAAATGATGCTGACCAATCTGCCAAAGAAAAAACTCCTGTTAAAAAGCCATCCAACTCACCCCCTGTAACCAAACAAATCCTTAATAGAAAGGAACTCAGAAATCAGGCAGCCAGGTTACGTCCTGTCATTCAGGCCAGACAGGCGAAAAGAAGGGAAGCAGAGTTCCTAGCAAAACAGAAAAAGGAAAGAAATATCCTATATAATCAACTAAGAACTAAACTGAAAAGTTTAATGGATTCCAATCAAGTAAAAACTAGCCAGGATAAAACGTCTGTATTCAATACAATACTTTGGGAACTCCTCATCTCATTAGTCAACACAAGGATGAATGGGGACTGTGCTCATCTTTTAAAACTTCTCACAAAAATATGTAACAAATTGACAGGTGAGGGACGACCTGCACTTGTCCTCACCAAGTCGATAGATATAGCCCTAGTACTATCTGGTGTCAAGAGGGAACTGTCTCCAGACCACGAGTCTCTTTCTGACACTTTCTAAGATAATTTATTTCTAACTGAGTGATACATATATTTACAGAAATATACACATAGTTTTTCCTAATGGCAGACAATACAGCAAACAGGAAGACACTGACAGTCCTACAGTGGAACTGCAGATCTCTTAGGAAAAATCTCCCTTACTTAATCCACTACTTGTATAATAATAATATTGATGTAGTTTGCTTGCAGTCCCCAAACTGCTCCATCCGGGACCTGCCTAACATGGAGGGGTATTATTACCCCCTGTGAATGGCCTGTTCCCCGGGCGGGGGAAGGTGGGCACTGTCATATACATTAAGGCCAATATAAAATATGAATACTTGGCTGATATTAATCTGCGTGACATCTCAGACTCGGCAGCTTGCTGTTCAATTGCAGTGACATGCAATAGTAAAGCAATTAAAATTGCCAACATCTACTATCCTCAGGGGATACACAAGGCCTCTGGGTGGACAAGTTTAATTCACAAAGCTGGCTGGTCGTGGGAGACTTCAATGCCCATAGTGCAATATGGGACAATGACTATAAGGGTGGGACTGGCTCAGCAATTAGCCAAAAAATTAACGAATCAGCATTGTTTCTGTTAAATGATGGGTCTGTTACTCGCCTGCCGGACCGCTCTGATCAGCGGGGATCTGCAATAGATCTCAGTTTGGCCAGTCCAGACCTGGCAAGTGACGGGGAGTGGGTTGTGGGGGATGAACCCCTGTCCAGTGACCACCTCCCCATCACCATCACCATCCATCGTAGTGTGGTCAGAGAGGTGCCCCTGCACCGGGAAAAATTTAATTATGAAAAAGCGGACTGGGACCAGTTTCGTAGAAATCTTAAACCCACACCTAATTATGACCAAGGGACACAGACAGTGGATCAGATATATAATTCTCTGTGCTCCAATATACTGGAAGCAGCTAGGGCCTCCATACCCGTTTATAAGTCAGGTACTGTTTATACCCGTAATAACCCATGGTGGAACCCTGCCTGCGGTGATGCTGTGAAAACAAAGAAAAGGACCTGCAGAGCATACAGGAAAAATATTAATGAAAAAACACACTCCGAAATGATAAAAGCTAAAATAAACAGCAATCATACACTGGCTCTAGCAAAATTAGAGCACTGGAAAAATTATGTACATACTTTAGAAAACAACACAGATCTGGGCTCAGTATACAAAAAAATTAAAAAATGAAACAACAATATGTACGCCCCGACCCAAATCTGATGGAGGGCGAGGCAGTCCTTAAGACCAGCAAGGCCAAGGTGGAGGCTTTTGCAGCAACCTTTGCTAAGGTCAGCAGTACCACAAACCTCCCTCAGGACATGCGTATATATCGACAACAATATGAAAACAACCAACTCAAGGACCCTGTCCCTGACAACTCTAACCCCATAAACCATCCCATCACCAGGAGTGAGCTGGACAAAGCACTTTCCTCCATCAAAAAGGTCAATGTGAGCCCTGGTAGCGACAACGTCTCATACCGACTACTGCGAGAGCTGCCAGAACACTATAAAGAATTGTTGCTCCTGCTCTTCCAGCGATGCTGGGAGGGGGGAGTGATTCCGGCAAAATGGAAACATGCCATTGTCACCCCAGTTCTTAAACAAGGCAAACCCCGTGGGGAATTGGAGAGTTACAGACCCATATCTCTCACCTCACATGTGGGCAAAATATATGAACGGATCATCAAAAAGAGACTAGAATATTATTGTGATAAAAATAATATAATACCCCTATGTCAAGCTGGATTCCGCAAGGGCCGTGGTGTCAGCGATCATCTGGTACGCCTAGGTTCGCACATTAGAAGGTCCTTTACAAGGAGACGCTGTATTTACAGTTGTTTCTTTGACGTGCACAGAGCTTATGACACGGTTTGGCACAGGCGTCTGCTTGATAAAATAAAAAACCTTGGGCTTTCTGGACATATGTATCATTTTATAAAAGCCTTTCTCATGGAAAGATCTTTTCAGGTTCGTTGGAAGGGTGCCCTATCGACCATACAAAGACTGGATATGGGAGTTCCTCAAGGTTCAGTGATTGCCCCCCTTCTATTCAGTTTAATACTACAGGATATTACACGTGTCAACACCCATGACGCAGTGTTAACATTGTATGCAGACGACCTTGCTGTCTGGCGAGAAAGTAATGTAAGAAAGCTGAAAAACGTGGCCTGTAATCCACGCGTCATACATTCCAGAAAAATATTTCAAGAGATAATTGATAACATAGTGTCATACATGACAGAGAACGGCTTCATACTGTCAACACGAAAAACCAAATTTGTAGTTTTTACTAGAAATAACCCACACATCCCCAAAGAATGTAGCATTGTAGTCAATGATGAACGTTTCGTACGCTGCCAAGAATGTACAGTATCTGGGGGCGTGCTTCAATGGTAAAGGGAAGTGCGAGCTTCATATTAATAAAAATATCTCTAGTGCACTACGAGCAGTCAATCTGATCAAGTCACTGTCGCGGGTCCCTTGGGCCAATCAACCTAAAACCATGGTGGCACTGGTGCGCTCGCTGGTCCGGTCTCGCTTAATGTACGGACTGGAAGCTTTTTATGACGCTTCTCCCTCACTGGTCCATTCCATGGAGGTGGTGGAGTGCACAGCACTTAAAGTGGCATTGGGTTTCCCCAGAGCCACTCCAAATTATTTAGTGTACAGGGATGCAGGCCTGCTTCCACTAGTATATACCATCAAACTGCTCTGTGCCAATTACATTGCCAGAGCACAAACTGTGCCAAACTCTACGGCGCAGGAACTCACAAAAGAATTTAGGGGCCCGGCTCGGGTCCGTTTCTGCGTCCCTCTCCATGACTTTGTTGAGGATATCACAAAGTTGGCAGGGACAGAGGGCACCAAGATGGCCGTTAGACCCCTCCATCCTTATCCCCCGTGGCTGATGGAGACAGCACAAATAGAGCTGGACATGGCTGGACTCCATAAGAGCGACAACCCAATTTACATAGAAATGGTAGCCAGGGAGTACATCTCCAATAAGTTCCAGGCCTTCCTGTGTGTATACACAGATGGGTCAGTGGA
>JAPXFY010000077.1:7500-30000 GCA_030674185.1 Monoplex corrugatus | reverse complement strand
ACCAATTTTTTTAAAGGCTACTTTGAGCAACATTCTTATAGCCAGTCCTCATGTACTCTGAGAACAACACAGAATGGGAAACAAGCCTGTGTACCCAGTCTTGTCCCCGTCTTTAAGCAGGTGGAGGGGGGGGGGGGGGGGGAGAAACATGCTGAGTCTGAATGACGGCAGATTATAGTGTAACCTCGATCGAGCGGGGGTGTGTGTGTGTGTGATGCATGTTTAAGCCTTATTTGCCTTATTACATGCCTCATTTGCCACAACATCATTATCTAGTAAGCTAACGGAAACGATCAGTGTAGCAGACGACTCTGCCTCGTTGTGGATCCGACCTCGATCGCAAGTTCAGCGCCAATTTTCTCTCCATCTTTCATTTGGCTGAACAACAGACAGTATGATTCAGGTGATGTGTCTGTTGTCTTTGTGCGTGTGAACTCTTATTTTACATGGTGGCAGCGGTGAGTACAACTGTTATAATTGTTTTGATTTTGAAAGATGTAAATTGTTCCGAAAACGTTTCTTTCAGTGGAATTTCATCGACTCGAGACAGTTTGCTTCAGTGCTGTAAAAGTCTAATGATATAGCAGACGCTTTTTTGTTCCCCCGAACTTTGTATAAGCCTACCAATGGCTTCGAGCACGTTTCCTCAGTGAGCTATGTTTGAAAAACATTCGATCTTCGTTCTTGATGTGGGGAAAGTTACAGGCGACGGGATGTGTGCAGATCGACAAGTAATCACGAGTTGCTGCCCTTGGCTAGGGTACACGACGGCCGTAAGAAAAGGACGCCACAATGTAAACTCAAGCATCGTGACGATCGTGGGCATTAAAAACATGCGGTAAAGCTCAGTCCAAAGGATAAATAAAGAAGTACTGGAAAATTGTGGATATGATGGAGTTGGTCCGTACGAAATTCTTAAACAATCGTGGTCTGCGCGCCTGATGTAGGCAAAAGTATATCAGCATCATGAATTATTTTGTTTACCAAACTAGCGCTTACAAGGTACACAAATTCAGGGTGTTTGTAAGTCTGTTTTGCTTTGCAGACTTGGAGAATATGGGCCCATGGTTGATTTTGATAATACTGGCCATTGGAATGGTTTCATTTTGCATGTGTTGGACTGAAAACAACTCCAAAGGGTTCATGGTTTTGCCCAGATTGTACACTACAAAAAGACTCTAATCACAAGAAGCAGAAAGAGTGATTTGTTGATATGACCAGATAGTCTACCTAGGCATTTGTCTCTGTGTGTGTGTGTGTGTGTGTGTGTGCATGTATGTGTGTCTGTGTGTGTGTGTGTGTCACTGTGTGTGTGTGTGTGATGTTAAAAAGCAGGAGGAAAACATGGGGAAGGAGAATGGGGTGGAATAGTTCAGTACATCTATGTCAAGATGATGATTTTGAAATCAGTTAGAATTGCACTTGTGTTCCCACCCCACCCCACCTCACCCTAACCCCACCTTATCAAGTACACTTGTGTGGTGTGTAACTGAAAAGATTCCATTGTCTGTTACCCATGAAATGAATTGTACAGGTCTGCTGCAAGATTTCATGCAAGCTGGAAATCATCTTCTTTCTTTTAAATATCAGCGGTTCTGATCATTAAATTTGCCTGTGGCAATCACTGTATAAGTATATTGCAATAAATGATAAAGTACGCAATTAGTTTTACATAAACTCTGTGTGTGTGTGTGTGTGTGTGTGTGTTGTGTGTGTGTGTTGTGTATGTGTGTGTGTGGAGTGTGTGTGTGATGTGTGTTGTGTGTGTGTGTGTGGTGTGTGTGTGTGTGTGGAGTGTGTGTGTGTGTGTGTTGTGTGTGTGTGTGTGTGTGTGTGGTGTGTGTGTTGTGTTGTGTGTGTGTGTGTGTGTTGTGTGTGTGGTGTGTGTGTGTGTGTTTACATTTGGTTTCACAGCTGTCAGTTGAAGACAGTTCAATGCTATTTTGTGACTGAATATGATTTTTTGAGTTTACAACAAACATGTATTGATGTAATATGCGGAAACAAGCTTACAACTGAAAAAAGTAATATTAGTGCCATTTTTTTAATGAAACAATGTGACATGTGTTAACAAGAGCACATGACACTATCACAATCTGTTACCTGTTCCTCAGCATGATTAAACAGTAATTCTAGCTGCTGAGAATTATATATTTTCCTGCAAACCATTCCAATCACATGTTCAACATAAAATTTCAAGCATGCTAGATTTCTTGATGATTCAGTTTGTAATGCATTCAGTACAAGTTGATCTCTTGTGAAAGCAGGAATTTTCACTTCAGCCCCTTGCATGGCAACTAGTTCAAATATATCAAAACCTGTCTGCCAAAACATGAATACTTGTGTGCACATATTACACACTCATGCATATTAATTGTAACACTGACCCACGAACATTTTCTCTTTCAAAAAATGCCTGCATCTGGACATGTGTGCAAAAACACATGAAGTGCATTTCTTTGTTTGGCCAAAGCATTTTGTAATAAAACACTGACGTTAAAATTTGGTTTTAATGTTTGTTATATTTTTTGTATCACCATTTCATGCTTTCAAGTTTTCATGTGTACTATAATGCTAAATTCATTGTGTCTGTTATAACAGACTCCTGTGAACCTCAAAGGCATGCAGAATTATTATGGCTTGCATTGTACTTCACAATGTGACAACAACACTTGGATTACCAGGACCTGACTCCGATTCCAACACTGATGATACCGACTGTGATGGTGAAGATGTTGATGATGTCAGAGCCTGTATGGCTTTGGCCTGTCAGGACGGATGGCTCATCAGAGTGTCCACAGACAGTTTTGTAGGTGGGTTTCCTGATGTTTGGGTTATTTTATGAGGGGGTGGATGAGGAGAATATAGGTATGAAGAGAGTGGGGGGAGGGTGCAGTCAGTGTGTACACATTGTTTTCAGAATGCAAGAGGAGAGGGAAAAATATACCTAGCTTGTGCATCCAACATCATTTCAAATTATTTTGTTTTGTATAAATTTTGTGATTGTCTGTCTAAAGTACAGTTAATGAATGGGACTGTGTGTTTGTATCCATCACATGTGTATATCTGAGGGCCTACACAAAATGTGAAGCTGTAGTGAAGTATTGTTCATAGATTTTGTGTGATACAGTAGTATTGCTCATATGTTGTTGGTGTGTGTGTGTGTGTGTGTGTGTGTGTGTGTGTGTGTGCGTGTTAGATGTTTTTAATTCAGTAAGGCCATAGCCCCATTTGAAGGGTTATGATCACATCATAAACATTATAAAATCACAAAATATAGTACATAGTTGTTCTTGGATAATGCATACTTCAAATATTTTGGAATAAATGTGTGTGTGTGTGTGTGTGTGTGTGTGTGTGTGTGTGTGTGTGTGTGGTGGTGGATGGGTGAATATTAAGCAAGATATCTTTATATATATATATATAATTTCTGACTTTTCCAAACACAAATTGCAAATGAAACAACTTATCTGTACCTTGATCTAGATTTTCAGAACATATATTCTTCAACAGATTAAATTGCACATTTTATTTTTTTGAAGCATGAGCAGAAGTTGACAAATCTTTCTGACACAATGATTTCCTGTTTATTCCCAACTCAATGAGCAAACAAGTGAAGTAAATGGTTTATGTTCAAAATGAAGTGGGCTGGTTTTCAGAGATGCCACCAGGATTTCCAGCAACATCCTGTCTGAATGTTGGAGGAAGATTCACACAAAGTGCCTGGTTTGCATGGGACATTTGTTTAATTGGGTGAAGGTAATTATCAGTTTGATATTCTTCTTTTTTTTTCTGGGCAAGAAGGATATAGTTTTTTTTAATACAATTCCAGAAAAATTTGGGAAAATCCTATGAAAAATTGTCTACCACAGGGAGGCCTGCTGTGCACAGAAGTAAGCTCTCAACGTATGATCTGCCTGCATGAGTTTGCACAGGTGCGAATGACAGGTAGGGAAGTTATGTGCATGCATCCTCCAGTCTACCCACCTGTCATTGGGTACCTGCTGTTTTGAAAATCAGGGAAGATAAAGCAGTGATTGAGAGGAGATGGGCATCAGCCTCATAATGTTGGCCTTGAGAAAAGTGGAAGTCTGCGTTGTAGATGATGCTTTTCTGTTTCATTCCCAGCTTGACTGTTTGAAAAGGTTGAGTAAATAAATAATTTATGCTTACGTCATGTGGGTTGATTTTCACAGGTGACCCTTTGACTTCCAGTCAGGTCCTGACTCAGCGTGAAAGATCAAAATGTAGGCTACAATATGCGCATATTAATTTTGTTATGTTTGATGTTTTTTTCACATCATTGCCATGACATGAAGACCATTATTCAGGACATCCTGGAAGGAGACTGTGGCTGATATCAACAGAGGGAGAACTAGGTGGCAGACATCAAAGAGGTGACTCAATGTCAGTATGCCTGAACTGCTTGTTGCTGCACCTCAGTGACAGATGGAGAATCCTGTCTGCTGCTGCCTCCCTTAAATCTCCCAAACAACAATGCTGGTTATGGGATTAGAGAAAAAGAAATTGTCATATTCACATAATTCCTGAATGTTGACAGCAGATCACCTTGTGTATAATTTGTTTTGATTGCAGGTAGTCCTGGTACGGATGTCAACATAGGGATAAAAATCTCTGCAAAGAAACGTTGAAGTTGACAGTGACGACTGTCTGCAGTCGACTTGTTCTTGGTTTGCCAGGGATAGGAGATGATTGGGTACGGTATGTGAAGGTTTTGTTCCAATTTAATGTAAAATTAGGTAGAAGCACAAGACTTTTCCAACATGCAATGTTTATCCTGCAGCAAGTCATGAAGGAGGGAAAGAGTTACTTTTATCAGCTGGTGGGTAGGGTGAGGGAGTCAAAGAAGGTAGAGCCTGATAGACAGAAGCCTTAGTGGTGTGCATGTAGAGTTGCAGTCTGACTGCACGTGTTCAAACCTGACTGGTTGTGTAAGCGGCCTCCAGTCCAACCAGCTTTGAAACCTGTCCACATACAGGGTTAAGGAAGGTAATGCACCGAGGGAGAGATGGGCATCACCCTCATAATGCTGACCTTGATTCAGCTTAAGGTCTCAACCACCTCACTGCCCTGTGACCTTGGGGTTATGCACAACATTTACCTTTACATTGTAGGTAGAGTTTAGTTCCTAAGCTATTAGTTACAGTTGAATGAAATTTAAAAGGATTGTATTGGAGACAGTTAACATATGCTGTCTTTGTGACTACAGGTTTTAAGCTACAACAGTAGAGCTGTCTTCCTGTCTGACTACAGGGGTTCTATAAAGCCTCACATACTTTATCACAGGATTGATAATTGGCAACATGTAGTAACTCCATTTTTGGCTGTAAGGAAACATGATGTGCTGAAGCAGTTTTAGGTAACATGGAGCAATTTCTGTTTTTTTGTGTCATTAGTTATGTTTACATTTGTATTCAGGTTTGTTTCTTTAAACCCTAGTGATGAATTGGGTGAAATGATCAATGGCAAGGGCATATTCTTGGATAATGTGTGCAAATCCATTGATATGTGAACTTGATTTTCTTTCCTTTTTTTTGTCCTTGATGTGTTTGTAGTTGTGAGATTGTTATAGCCCTGATAAAGCTCTGTGTTTAAAATGATACACTGATAGTAATAATGATGGAATGTGTGTGAGTGTGAGCAAGCATGTGTGTGTGTGTGTGTGTGTGTGTGTGTGCAGACCTGTTTACTTTCTACTCTGGGTGTTATAAATTACACCTTTATGGCCTCATTCCACAGTACTTTTTTGCATGAAATTCTGCTGTAGAGATTGCCAAAATTATGCTTTTCAAAGAGCTGCTTTCCTGGTCTCACTGAGTTATGGAGAAGGCGGCTGTCAGTCAACAAAACGAGTGCCAGCCTTGGCTGAACATGCTCACTACAGCACTGTATTAGAGTAGCTTTAGCGGGCAGTTGTTTTTAAAACATTATTGAGCAAAGGGAGGTAATGGTTTTAGGCACACCGTTTCAGCATGATTTTTCATTTGTGGGTCGCTTTTCCTTTTTCCTGATAGTTAGATTGCTATGTTTTAGTTTATGTTTTGCTGTTTATTTTTATTTGAAATTTGTAAGAACGTTACTTTCTGTGTTGTGTGTGAAATGTTCTCTCCACAATTGTATGATTGCCAGGGAGGCAGTGGCAGAGTTATATTGATCTACATTCTTAAAGACTCTGGTTTTGTTCTATCTGAGCTGAATGTTTTTAGTCTAATAATTAAAAAAGATAAAAGGATGTGTGTGTGTGTGTGTGGATTTTAAATTCTACTGTGCAAACAGTAAACTATTCCGGCTGTTTCAGAATTTTCCTTGCAGGTGAGAGATATTATTATTGTATTTTGTTTATACAAGACAAATTATCCATAAATTTACAAATACATTTATGTATTCAGTAACGCGTTTCATTTAGAATAATAGTGTATGTTGTGTTGCTGCCTTAATTCATTTTTAACCAAATATTTTACATTCTGTAACCAGTTGAGGATATTGCTGTGGACAACTAAGTTGTGTGTTATATGTTGCATTTCTTTTAAAATGAAATTGTATATTGTGGTTATTGTTCAATCAATTTCAGTTTGTGTGTGTCATCAGCTGAGGTCACCACCTTGAGACAACAAGACTACGATCTGTGCAGGCAATGAAAACCTAGGATGAAGGATTGCTCATTCTCAAAAAGATTGCTACTTCAGCACCTGCCAGCCACGTCAGACAAGTCCAGCTCTGCAATGTCTGAAATTTGTACAGGTCTTTTTCCTACAAGGCACCACTAACACCACACAGATACAAGTGGGGGCTGTTTCTCTTGAAGCTGACTCATCAAAGAAATGTCTCCAACTCTACGACCTTGGTGATCTTGACTGCTGCTTTTGCTGCGATGTCTTCTTCGCATCAGCTTCTATGCTTCAAATTTGCATCTCCACCAAAGTGCATCTACCTTATTTTTTATCTGTGTTTTTTTTGTCAAGTTTTATGTGATGTCAATTTCTGAGGTTTTGATTTTATTTTTTAAAAGATTTTTAATCTAGCGACATTTACATTTTGTTTTCTTCATTTTCATGGTCAATTTTCATGTAGCAATCATTTGACTTTAGTGATATTTCTATATTTCCAATGGTTTGACTTGTAAGATTTTGAATCCAGTTACATTTTGTCATGTTTGCCTTGTCAATTTTTGTGTGTTCCGATCATGTTTTTTTTTGTTTTTTCGTCTTCTCTCTCCCTTGATGTTCATTGGGATGCTTGTACGTTTGTGTGATTTAACCCTTTAACTCCCGCACCCTACCCATCAATTGCAAAAACTTAACCCTCTGGCTCCTGAAGCAATTTTAGGTAACATGGAGCAATTTCTGTTTTTTTGTGTCATTAGTTATGTTTACATTTGTATTCAGGTTTGTTTCTTTAAACCCTAGTGATGAATTGGGTGAAATGATCAATGGCAAGGGCATATTCTTGGATAATGTGTGCAAATCCATTGATATGTGAACTTGATTTTCTTTCCTTTTTTTTTCCTTGATGTGTTTGTATGTTGTGAGATTGTTATAGCCCTGATATAGCATTTCAAAGTTTGAATATACTCATATAAAACCCTTAAAACATAAAAAGCAGATATCCATGGACATTTTAGAGTGGGCCTGGGGAGAGGGCCTTAATGAAAAATACAAACAGACTCAATATGTCAAAAACACTACAGGATCAATATTCATGGCAAGCAAGACAGAACAAGTGGTGGATAGCTTGTGGATAGGGTGAGGGAGTCAAAGGGTTAAGTTTTTGCTTTGCTGGCATGGTTGACAATGCAGGATGCTGATGGACAGGGTGCAGGAGTCAAAGGGTTAATAATGTTGCACAATTTTGGTTAATTGCTTCAGATTGACTTGGAAATAAGTTGTCTTTGTGTACATGAGTGAAAATGTCAGCTGTTTGAAAAAAATCAGGTTCCTCAACCCCAGCCCACCTGTTCTGTCTTGCTTGCCATGAATATTGATCCTGTAGTGTTTTTGACATATTGAGTCTGTTTGTATTTTTCATTAAGACCCTCTCCCCAGGCCCACTCTAAAATGTCCATGGATATCTGCTTTTTATGTTTTAAGGGTTTTATATGAGCATATTCAAACTTTGAAATGCCAACAGCAAATGTCCAGGGAATATAAATTTTGTGCATGCTACACATTCTGATTGACCAGTGCACAGTTGTGTGTATGTGTGTGGGACTGAGGCATGGCCAAGCAGTTCTTGGTTGTTGACTGAAAAATCTGTAACCGAAAATGTATGAAAAAAAAAAATCACTTTAATCCATGAATCTAGACAGATGTAAATCAGCAACCAACGGGCCTTTGTCAGGTGTACATAACATAAAACAAAAATCAAGTTTACGACAAAGGAACAGACATCAGAATTAGTTGTAAATGCCATTTTTGAGCTAGTAGACGAAAAACAAAAAAACAAATTTTAATTATCCCACTTCCATTCATTTTTATGCTTAATGGTTTGAGTGTTTGACCGTTTGAATGTTCTTATTGAATCGCTTCATTTCTTTTTCTTGTTACAGATTAAAATCTTGCAATTAAGTTGTTTGGGATCAAAATGTCCATGGAATTCTCAGCTAAACACAAACATAAGATATAAATGTATATCATAATGAATTTAAATACATTTTTTTAGCCTTGCTTTGAAAGATCTTTTAAAGTCTAGCATGACATTATCAAGACTACAATCAGGTAAAGAACAAATTCAATATTTATCAACAGCAATATATAACATTCATCAATATTTCTTCTATAAACACTCACCCAATCATTCCTTATCAAGTCCATACCTATCAGAGTACAACAGTCAGTGGAACTTGTAAGGTGTTTGCTTTTTTTTTTTTTTTTAAACTTTGGTGATTTTTGTCCCCTAAATCCTAAAAGACACTTGTTCAGTAATAGTAAGCCTTTGGTGATTTTTGTCTCCTAAATCCTAAAAGACACTCATTCAGTAATAGTAAGCCTTTGGTGATTTTTGTCTCCTAAATCCTAAAAGACACTTGTTCAGTAATAGTAAGCCTTTGGTGATTTTTGTCTCCTAAATCCTAAAAGACACTTGTTCAGTAATAGTAAGCCTTTGGTGATTTTTGTCTCCTAAATCCTAAAAGACACTTGTTCAGTAATAGTAAGCCTTTGGTGATTTTTGTCTCCTAAATCCTAAAAGACATTTGTTCAGTAATAGTAGTAAGCCTTTGGTGATTTTTGTCTCCTAAATCCTGATACACTTGTTCAATAATAATAAGCCTATGGCGATATTTTTTGTCTCCTAAATCCTAAAAGGCACTCATTCAGTAAACCTTTGTTGATTTTGTTTTCAACAATGCTCTTAAGTTTAAAATATTTTTTCTAGTGTGCGGTCAACTTTATCCAAATACATTAATTGAGTTGAACAATGCAAGGGAAGTAACTCAAGTGACCACTGTGTATTTCTGAGGCAGGTTTTTGGTTTAAGGTTAAATGTTTGAATTAAGCGTGAGAACAAGAGATCTTGTGTCTTGTTTTGTGGGTAATTCCCCAACAAGATGTCATCAGCTGCCTACTGTCTTTAAGAAAATCAAGTCGTACACATAAACCTGATGATGTCTAGGAACATAAGTTCACTTTTCTGTTGTCTTACAGTTGCAGATTGTATTGGTCACTCAGAACTGATGCTTTAGCCATGCATGTTAAAACTGGTGAAGTCTGCAAAAGAAACTATTAAGTCTTTTAGTAATGTATGTAGAAATATTTGTGATTTGATATAGCAATGGAAATTTATACAAATCGTAGTGTCCAGCATGTAGGTTTAGATAGTAAGAAACTGTGAAGAGAGCCAGACAGCAGAAGGTCCTCAGAGGAGAAACCCCAGTCAAGCAAGTGTTTCGGCCCTTAACTCCTGACATCTAAGGGGGCCAGGCCACATCCAGGTCATGACTCCAGGATGCCTCTGCTGTCACCTTTTTTTTAATAGAAATTTGTCCTCTGCCTGGAATCGAACCTGCGCATCCTAGGTGGTCAGGTTTCTCTCTCTGTTTTTAATTGTCACACCGGGAAGGTTTTTATCTGTATTGTTATGAAATTATTTTTTAATTAACTATTTTATCAAGAAATTTTATATGCTAGTCCTTGTTAAAATTATGAATGGCAAGTTGTATTTTGTCTCTCCGCCCCCCACACATACACATATTCTGTGTGTGTGTGCGTGCGTGCATATGCGCATTTCTCAGTTTGTTAATTTCAGTTCAACTTTTGAATTACAAATAATGTTAACACTTTTAATCAATTTGCACATTCTCATTGGGTCTTTGTATTTCAACAAAATAAAACCTGTCTCTTGACTTTCAAATTATGACGTGTTTTAACTGTTCCTACAATGAGTACATGTAATCTTTATTGTGTTGTATGATTCTGACTCAGGTGTGTGTGTGTGTGTGTGTGTGTGTGTGTACGTGTGTAGTGTGTGTGTGTGTGTACGTGTGTATGTGTGTACGTGTGTGTGTGTGTGTGTATGTGTGTACGTGTGTGTGTGTGTGTGTGTGTGTGTGTGTGTACGTGTGTACGTGTGTGTGTGTGTGTGTGTGTGTGTGTGTGTGTGTGTAGTGTGTGTGTGTGTGTGTGTGTGTGTGTGTGTGTGTGTGTGACAGACTTAGATTTTTTTTATTTACTTAAAAACATTAATGTCTTTAAAATGCATGTATGCACATTGTTATTACAGTCAATATGTTGCTGCACAGTCTGCATACTCCATCTTCAGTAGACATCCATGCTGTGTATTTTTTGTGTTTCTATAAGCCACCAGGCACTGACATAAATTACAGGATCTTTAACATGCGTATTTAATATTCTGTGCGCATGCAAACACAAAGGGGGCATCGGATTAAGCATTAACAAGTCTACACGTATGTTGAACTGGGAGATGGGAAACATCTCCACCTTTTATCTACCAGGTGGGAGGTATCCAGGCAGGATCAAAACCAGACCTTCCAACTGGAAGTCCAATGTCTTATCCACTTGACTACTGCACCTGTCACACTCACTGTTTTTATTGTCATAAAAACCATCAAAGGAATTATGGACAACAGCCAAAGATAAAGCAAAACAAGGACAGAAAGTAAACCTGACCTGTTTTCTTGCAGACTGGGGATGTAGAAATATATATATAGTTATGAGCCACATCGTTTTGAACATTCATGTACATATCATAGTAGTATCATCATATATTTGTACTATCATAGTAGTATCATATATATAGTACTATCATAGTAGTATCATCATATATATAGTACTATCATAGTAGTATCATCATATATATAGTACTATCATAGTAGTATCATCATATATAGTACTATCATAGTTGTATCATCATATATAGTACTATCATAGTTGTATCATCATATATAGTACTATCATAGTAGTATCATCATATATATAGTACTATCATAGTAGTATCATCATATATATAGTACTATCATAGGTATCATCATATATATAGTACTATCATAGTAGTATCATCATATATATAGTACTATCATAGTTGTATCATCATATATATAGTAACTATCATAGTAGTATCATATATATAGTACTATCATAGTAGTATCATCATATATATAGTACTATCATAGTAGTATCATCATATATATAGTACTATCATAGTAGTATCATCATATATATAGTACTATCATAGTAGTATCATCATATATATAGTACTATCATAGTAGTATCATCATATATATAGTACTATCATAGTAGTATCATATATATAGTACTATCATAGTATGTATCATCATATATATAGTACTATCATAGTTGTATCATATATATAGTACTATCATAGTTGTATCATATATATAGTACTATCATAGTGTATCATATATATAGTACTATCATAGTATGTATCATCATATATATAGTACTATCATAGTTGTATCATCATATATAGTACTATCATAGTTGTATCATCATATATAAGTACTATCATAGTTGTATCATATATATATGTACTATCATAGTAGTATCATATATATAGTACTATCATAGTGTATCATATATATAGTACTATCATAGTAGTATCATAATATATAGTACTATCATAGTTGTATCATCATATATAGTACTATCATAGTTGTATATCATATATATAGTACTATCATAGTTTGTATCATCATATATAGTACTATCATAGTTGTATCATCATATATATAGTACTATCATAGTTGTATCATATATATAGTACTATCATAGTGTATCATCATATATATGTACTATCATAGTTGTATCATATATATAGTACTATCATAGTTGTATCATCATATATATAGTACTATCATAGTTGTATCATCATATATAGTACTATCATAGTTGTATCATATATATAGTACTATCATAGTTGTATCATATATATAGTACTATCATAGTAGTATCATATATATAGTACTATCATAGTTGTATCATATATATAGTACTATCATAGTAGTATCATATATATAGTACTATCATAGTAGTATCATCATATATATAGTACTATCATAGTAGTATCATATATATAGTACTATCATAGTAGTATCATCATATATATAGTACTATCATAGTAGTATCATATATATAGTACTATCATAGTATGTATCATATATTATAGTACTATCATAGTTGTATCATCATATATAGTACTATCATAGTTGTATCATCATATATATAGTACTATCATAGTTATCATCATATATATAGTACTATCATAGTTGTATCATCATATATAGTACTATCATAGTTGTATCATATATATATAGTACTATCATAGTTGTATCATATATATAGTACTATCATAGTTAGTATCATATATATAGTACTATCATAGTGTATCATATATATAGTACTATCATAGTTGTATCATCATATAATAGTACTATCATAGTAGTATCATCATATATATAGTACTATCATAGTAGTATCATCATATATAGTACTATCATAGTAGTATCATCATATATATAGTACTATCATAGTAGTATCATCATATATATAGTACTATCATAGTAGTATCATCATAATATATAGTACTATCATAGTTAGTATCATCATATATATAGTACTATCATAGTAGTATCATCATATATAGTACTATCATAGTATCATATATATATACTATCATAGTAGTATCATCATATATATAGTACTATCATAGTAGTATCATCATATATATAGTACTATCATAGTAGTATCATCATATATATAGTACTATCATAGTGTATCATCATATATATAGTACTATCATAGTTGTATCATCATATATAGTACTATCATAGTTGTATCATCATATATATAGTACTATCATAGTAGTATCATCATATATATAGTACTATCATAGTAGTATCATCATATATATAGTACTATCATAGTTGTATCATATATATAGTACTATCATAGTAGTATCATCTGCTGTTTTAGCCTGAACATGATTATATGTGCTGAAAACAAATTTCAAGAAAATTATTCTATCACACACACACACACTGACACACACACATTCACATACACAATACATACATACACACAGAGACTCACACACACACATACACACACACAAATAGGCTCACAGAAACACACACGCACACACACACATGTGTACATGTACCAAACAACCAACAGTAGTCAAAGCAGTACATAACTTCAGCACCACACTCTTTAAACGAGAAGAAGCTAGAATGCACACAATACATAGCATTCCACTTTACCAACCATCTTGAGATCACACACACACGCACGCATGCACATATACACACACAAACGTACATATACACACACACACACACATATATACATATACAGAGCGATACATGTAATAATAAGAGACAGATTTTCAACAGTTTCCACTGGAACAGCTGTTTTTATGTCTCCATGTGCTATCATGGACTGTAAGTTTGCGTTCTTGTGTCTTGACTGTGCCGCACATCAAACTTTTCTGAATCTCTCCTTTTCCTCACTCTCAAAAGAACTCCACATTTTCTGGATATCTTCTTCATCTCCCTCTGTTTTGCCCAGCTCAGCAACATTTTCGATTTTATTTTCGCCGATATTTTTGCTGGTATGTGGCTCCTTGCACATCCAGCGCCCTTCAGAATCTCAGTTCGTTTCCTTTTTCTTGTGAACCTAAGCTCTGTACTACGCTGTGTAATCACATCAGCCTCTGAAAATCCTGAAGTGTCTTTCCGAATACCGTTTAGCTGATTCATCCTTTTCCTTCTGGTTGAAGTACTGGCAAGAGCTGATGATTTCCTGAATTTGGTGATCTTTTTCAGGATAATTGGCTGACCTCCAGTTTTGCATATGACAGTTTGCTTATCACTTGACTCTGCCATTTGGATACGAACTAAACGAGTTAAGTAAGCTTGTTCCGATTTGGTCAGTGGTGCTTTTAGTTCTTCTAGTGGGCGGACAGTTTTTCTTTTGTCAGTTTGTGATGATCTGTGTCTAACACTTTTTCTTTTGTCAGTTTGTGATGATCTGTGTCTAATTCCTGAGTGAGAAATGAAGCACCGGGATGAGTTTGCCTCGTCATTAACATGGCCCTTAACAATATTACGTCCAGGCCCAGAGAGAAATTCTAACAGCCGTCTTTTGACAGTCTCGTGTTGTGGTGTTGAAGTTGCTGGTGGCTGTAACTGTGCATCTGGTTCAGTGAAACTGCTGTTACATACACTCTGGCTGCCTTGATAATCAGAATGTTCATCAGTGACAAGGCTGCCACAAGCACTCTTACCTGTATCAGTCATACTGCTCTTATCTGCATAATCGCTTGTTTCAGCAGCTGTTGTGTCATGATGATCACCTGAACTGCTAGAGCTGTTTTCACAAAGCCTATTGCCATCAGATGTTTCACCAGAACTGGTATTGTGAATTGCAGAGATGTTCAAACGTTTGCCTTTCTTTGCAGGCCTGCCGGGTTTGTACCGTCTCAGAAAAGCCTGACATACAGTGCAGTTATCTGTTGTGGTATTGGGGTCAAACAGGGTCCACATGCCTTTATTACTTTCAATCAGCCCTGTGACTACTTGAAGACTAGATTCCTTTTGTAGTGATACAGTTGAATTCTTTGTTTTTATCAGACGACAATAGCAAGTTCCACAAAATGTGTTTGAGTACAAAATGCCATCAGTATCCTCAGAAATGACAACTCTATACAAATGTTCAAGGTCTACTGCATACCGTCTACAAAGCCTAGGTCTCTTATTACTGGCTGTCGTTAACGATCTGCCACCACATATTCTGCACAATGAGTTCAGTCTCTCTGCGTGGACCCTTTCTGTGTGTTCAGACATCATTATTTAGTCAGTGACACACGTGTACTGTAATCCCACATATAATAGTACCGCAATTCACACGAGTATACTAATGCAAAAATGGATAAACACAATTCTCTCTCTCTCTCAGTCTCTGTCTCTCTTTCTCTGTCAACTTCGTTTCTTTGCAGAGATTTTTATCCCCATGTTGACATCCGTACCAGGACTACCTGCAATCAAATTATACACAAGGTGATCTGCTGTCAACATTCAGGAATTACGTGAATATGACAATTTCTTTTTCTCTAATCCCATAACCAGCACTGTCGTTTGGGAGATTTAAGGGAGGCAGCAGCAGATAGGATTCTCCATCTGTCACTGAGGTGCAGCAACAAGCAGTTCAGGCATATTGACATTAAGTCCAGTCTTTGATGTCTGCCACCTAGTTCTTCCTCTGTTGACATCAGCCACAGTCTCCTTCCAGGATGTCTTGAATAATGGTCTTCATGTCATGGTGATGATGTCTCAAAACCATCAAACATAACAAAATTAATATGCGCATATTGTGGCCTACTTTTTGATCTTTCACACTGAGTCAGGATCTAACTGGAAGTCAAAAGGCCACCTGTGAAAATCAACCCACATGAAGTAAACATAAATCATTTATTTATTCAACCTTTTCAAGTAACATAAATCATTTATTTACTCAGCCTTTTCAAACAGTCAAGCTCGGAATGAAACAGAAAAGCATCATCTACAATGCAGACTTTCACTTTTCTCAAGGCCAACATTATGAGGCTGATGCCCATCTCCTCTCAGTCACTGCTTTACCTTCCTCAATTTTCAAAACAGCAGGTACCCAATGACAGGTGGGTAGACTGCAGGATGCATGCACATAACTTCCCTATGTGTGATTCACATCTGTGCAAACTCATGCAGGAAGATTATAAGTTGAGAGCTTACTTCTGTGCATAGCAGGCCTCCTGTGGTAGACAATTTTTCATAGAATTTCCCCCAATTATTCTGGAATTGTATTAAAAAAAAGTCTATATCCTTCTTGCCCAGAAAGAAAGGAACAATGTCAAACTGATAATTACCCTTACACAATTAAAAAAATGTCCCATGCAAACCAGGCACTTTGAATCTTCCTCCAACATTCAGACAGGATGTTGCTGGAAATCCTGGTGACATCTCTGAAAACCAACCCACTTTATTTTTAGCATAAACCATTTACTTCACTTGTTTAAACATTCAGTTGGGAATAAACAGGAAATCATTATTTTGTCAGCAACATTTGTCAACTTCTGCTCATTCTTCAGAAACATAAAATGTGCAATTTAATCTGTTGAAAAATATATATTCTGAGCATCTAGATGATCGATGGTACAGATAAGTTGTTTCATTTGCAATTTCTTAAAATTGGAAAACCCAAAACTATATATAAAGATATTCTGCTTAATATTCAGCCAGCGCGCACACACACACACACACACACACACACATGCACACACACACACGCGCATACACACACACACACACACAAAACATGTGAGCAATACTACTGTATCACACAAAATCTATGAACAATACTTCACTACAGCTTCATATTTTGTGTAGGCCCTCAGATATACACATGTGATGGATACAAACACACAATCCCATTCATTAACTGTACTTCAGACAGACAACTACAGAATTTATACAAAATAAATTAATTTGAAATGATGTTGGCTGCACAAGCTAGGTATATTTTTCCCTCTTCTCTTGCATTCTGAAACTAGTGAAAGGAATGTGTACACACTGACTGCACCCTCCCCCCACTCTCTTCATATTCATACCTATATTCTCCTCATCCAACCCCTCATAAAATAAACCAAACATCAGGAAACCCACCTACAAAACTGTCTGTGGACACTCCTCTGATGAGTCATCTGTCCTGACAGGCCACAGCCATACAGACTCTGACATCATCAACATCTTCACCATCACAGTCGGTATCATCAGTGTTGGAATCGGAGTCAGGTCCTGGTAATCCAAGTGTTGTTGTCACACTGTGAAGTACAATGCAAACCATAATAATTCTGCATGCCTTTGGAGGTTCACAGGAGTCTGTTAGAACAGACACAATGAATTTAGCATTATAGTACACATGAAAACTTGAAAGCATGAAATGGTGATACAAAAAATACAACAAACATTAAAACCAAATTTCAACATCAGTGTGTTTTATTTCAAAATATTTTGGTCAGAGAAAGAAATGCACTTCATGTGTTTTTGCACACATGTCCAGATGCAGACATTTTTTGTAAGAGAGTACGTGAATGTGGGTCAATGTTACAATCAGTAAGCACGTGCGTATAATCAATGTGTGCACACCAGTATATGTGAAAGAGCGTTTGCTGCTCAGACACACAACACATACACAGCACTCACCCACCCCCCGTCTCTGCCACCACCATCACCTCAGACACATAATACTGTCTCAAGTGTGTAACATTTAATTAGAATCCACAGAAATGCGTTCCATACATTTTAACATATCCATGGTTCTTTGCTAGTTTCACAACAAAGTGTGTATTAACATATTTTCAGAGATGTTAAGAATTTGTTTATAATTTCTCTCTTCTTCAACCTCTCTTTCACACACAGCATGTGACATACACACACATTCACAAACGCACATATATACAGTACCCTTCTTATCTCTCTCTCTCTCTCCCTCTCTCTCACACACACACGTACACACACACACACACACACACAGTCACACACACACAGAGTACACACACCAGAGTACACACACACACAGAGAACACACACACACAGAGAACACACACACACACACAGAGAACACACACATCTGGATACAAAAATATGCACTCAGAACTGAGTACATGTACCCAATCATCAATTCTGATAGAAAGTATGTAAGGCTTTATAGAAAACATACAGGTGAATGGACCAGCAAGACAGAAAATGATAGGAAGAGATGATTTAAGGCAAAGGAGCAAGGCAGAAACAAAGAGAGTGACAGAAAACAGGAAATAGTTTTGGCACAGAATTTTCAGAAGGTGAGGATATTATTCATACTGAAGGAGCCCCTGGCATTCCCGCAGGGGGAGGTAGTAGTGGTAGTAGTAGTAGTAGTAGTATATAGTACTACTACTAGTAGTTAGAAGTATAGTAGTAGTAGTAATAGTAGTAGCAGTTAAAAATAGTAGTAGTAGTAGTAATAGTAGTAGCAGTTTGATAGTAGTAGTAGTAGCAGTTGAAGAGTAGTAGCAGTAGTAGTAGTTAGTAATAGTAGTGGTAATAGCAGTAATGAAAGGATAATAATAATAATAATGAAATAATAATAATATTATTATAATAATCATTATTATTGTTATCATTATAACAACAATAATAACAATAACAATTCCACTGGTACTGGCTCAAACATTCCAACAAAGAATGATTTTCACACTTCACACTGAAAAGACAAAATGGGGGAGGAGGGTTGCCATGTTGTTATATTAATGCAGTATAAACATTGTCAGATACATCAATTTACCAATGCAACACAGACACTGTTCATAAAACAACAACAACAACAAAACATAACAGATCATGATATAATACTAGAAATGGGACGCGGTATAAAACATTTTCGGATAAACACACCAACACACTTATGGAGTTTACACATACTTCAACAGAAATAACAGCAGATCATGACATTGAACACCTGGAAAGGAAAATTCTGTACACACATCAATGCATTTGTGCACATAATCTAAAGATATACCCCTGGTGTTGACAAGTCTGCCCAATTTATAACCAGGGGGATGAAAACACACACACACACACACACACACACACACACACAACACACACAAATTTATGTAAAACATAACTAAGCACTAAGTACTTTAAAACACTTCAAAACTTGCCTAAATTATCTGAAATTACTTTTGCACCATCACATTTCCTTAGATCCAAAAACATCAGTAAGGGAGGAACAAAGAGAATGACAAGCACAGAATTTACAGCTGGCGGGAAAACTATTTTTGTATTTATACTGAAAGAATCCCCGATATCTCCACTGGGTATGATGCCTGCATTTCTCTCTCTCTGTTGTGTGTGTGTGTGTGTGTGTGTGTGTGTGTGTGTGTGTGTGTGTGTGTGTGTGTGTGTGTGGTGTGTGAAGATATATATTATCATACAAATATATATAGGCTTAGGCCTATATCATTTCAGCGTCATCACCCACTGAATAGTTGAAAGAACTGTCAATTGTTTTGCTACTGAACGTCAACTCAACTCACTTACTGGAGGTCAAAGTTTTCATCTGTACGACTGTAGGCCTACATTAATTTCATGTAAACTTTGCTGCTGTGTTGTAAGCCTCGCGCAGAAAACGTTAATCTCCACGAAGACCAACCCTCTGGTTGAGGAAAAGTCGAAGCGTTCTGGAGGCCAGAATGACATGGTGACAGAGAAGTGAATGTTCATACACTGACAGTGAGTGACACAGTTACTAATTGGTAAACTGCTTCACAAAGTTCTACACACTGCCTGAAACTTTCCACACAATAAAGAAGATTGAATGTTTTCAAGCATAGCCCACTGAGGAAACGTGCTCCAAGTCACAGACAGGCCTGTACAAAGTTCGGGGCGAACAAAAAAGCGTCTGCTATCATTAGACTTTAAATAGACAACAGCACGGAAGCAAACTGTCCCGAGTCGATAAAATTTTACTGAAGGAAACGTTCGCGGAACAATTACATCTTTTAAAACAATTCTAACAGTTGTTCTCACTACTGCCATCATATAAGGTGAGAGTTCACACGCACAAAGACAACAGACACAATTATTACCTGGATCATGCTGTCCGTTCGCTGTTCAGGCCAAATGCAAGATGGAGAAAAAATTGGCGCTGATCATGAGGTCGAGGTCGAGGTCGGATCCACAACGAGGCAGAGTCGTCTGCTACATCGATGATTTCCGTCACTCGACAGTAGGTAATGATATTGCTGCAAATATGGCATTCACCCATTCGATTGCCATCCAGGGTGGATCAGAGAACCGATTAAAGCATCGGTTTCTCACAATGCTTCAAAATTATTGAAGGCTTCTTCAAAAAATTTTTCGCTAGTCCTCGTATACTCTAAGAGTGGTAGGACTTTAAAACTCACTCAACTAACTGCAAATATGGCATGTAAGGCAAGTAAACACACCACACACACACACACACACACACACACACACCACACACACACACACACACACACACACACACACACACACACACACACACACTGAGGCAAATCATCTACTACATCGTTTTAAAGATAAAAGGCACATATATCACTTTATGATGGGTGCCTTCTCACGCTGGTCTTCACGGCAACGAAGTAGTTAACAGAACAGCTAGGCGAGGTGCCCACATTTCTGGCAAGTCTATAGAATTACATTGTAATATTTCTGTAAAAGATGTTTACAGCTTGCTAGAATCAGCCTCATGGATTCGATTTCATGAATATTGAAATGAAAAGTTTTCATCACAAAAAATGATGAAACTTTCATGTCAGAATAATGTAAAAAAAAAGAAAAAAAAAGCAGTATTCCTCTGTACATCATTTGAGATCGATTGCTGCAATTTATTTTCCGATTCAACGAAACACTTTGAAACCAAAATATTGTTAAAATGTCAAGTGTATTTGTGGTGCACAATTCACATTGTATCACTGTGTGTGTCACTGCAAAATACTGTTTTTTTTGTTTTTTGTTTTTGTTTTCCTTTTTGTTTTTTTAACCAAAAGTGTTTACACAAGAAAACTCATTTTAAAGAAGTAACATCAGATCAAGATTTGTCAGTTGAAATTTCAGAATCATTGGATCACAGTTGTGTTAATGCATTACTTTAAGTTTATGAAGTTTGTAGTTTAGTGTTAAATTTCCCTTTCACATTGTTGATGTTAGAGTTAAGTTCTCATTCCATTTTTCTATTCTCCTGCCTACTTCTGTTTCTTACTGTCTCCCCTCTGCCCCCAATCCAACTCGCCCAACTCTCATCCTCCATTTTTTCCCCTGTCTGATATCATTCAAATCAGACTCAGACGTGTGTATTGAGTTACAGCCCCTGATTGCATGTTCCTCTCTCTCACTCATCCCCATCCCCCCTTTTAAAGATGGCAACAAGACTGGGCACACAGGCTTCTGATCCTCAACCTTCATTGTCATTATAATAGGATTTTGTGCTGCTGTCAGTGTTTTTTTTAATTTTTTTTTTAGTTTAACAAGGGAGGTAAGCCTACACAGCTATAAGAAACACAAAAAGTCTTGTCGTCCCTGAAATATGATTGGTCGGTAGGAGAATTTGAACCAATAGAGCCAGACAGGTGTTGCGGCGTTCCTTACGGTCCGTCTACGCTGTTTATAAGTACAAAATCTTGGCAATAGAAATGTTATTACTGCATTCTCGTTAAACAGTATCTGAAACATGTCTGGTCGTGGTAAAGGTGGAAAGGGTCTTGGAAAGGGAGGTGCTAAACGTCACCGCAAAGTTCTGCGAGACAATATCCAGGGTATTACAAAGCCTGCCATTCGTCGTCTGGCGCGTCGTGGTGGTGTCAAACGTATCTCTGGCCTTATCTACGAGGAGACTCGTGGCGTCCTTAAAGTGTTCCTCGAGAACGTGATCCGTGATGCCGTCACCTACACTGAGCATGCCAAGAGGAAAACTGTCACCGCCATGGATGTGGTCTACGCTCTGAAACGTCAGGGCCGTACTCTGTACGGCTTTGGCGGCTAGACGACTCGACTGATCTTCCCACCAACAAAACGACCTACTTAGCCCTTTTCAGGGCTACCCATTTTCCCAAGCGAGGTTGTTTCTGATTGCATTGGAACATTAATTGGGCTACATTAATACTTAACAGTTTAACGATTAGGTGTAATGGTGACGTAAATGCATATATTCACATTTTACAGTATATTTAAATTAAGTTGGCAATTAGGGAATAAACAGGCTTTTCCAATTGAAAGTGTTGGTCATTAGGGAATAAACGTAAACAGGCCTTTTCAATTAAGTGTTGGCAATTAGGGAATAAACAGGCTTTTTTCAATTAAGTGTTGGCAATTAGGGAATAAACAGGCCTTTTTCAATTAAGTGTTGGCAATTAGGGAATAAACAGGCTTTTTTCAATTAAGTGTTGGCA
>JAPXFY010000077.1:0-2500 GCA_030674185.1 Monoplex corrugatus | reverse complement strand
CCACATCCAGAACACAGAGCTATAATTCATGTCAGAAAACATCCATCCCTACAACAACACGATATGTGTAGTGTACACCGCATCCACAACACATAGTAATAAGAAACTCTGGGGAGAACCAGACAGCAGAAGGTCATCAGAGGAGAAGCCCCCATCAAACAAGTGTTTTGGCTCTTAACTCCTGACACTCGAAGGGTGTAAGTAATTCATGACTTCTGGATGTCCGTCTGCTGTTGCCATTTTTAATGTATGTAGTGTACACTACATCCAGAACACAGAGTTATTATTCATGTCAGAAAATAACTCTATCCTTACTATACATAGAAGATGAGGAGGAGGAGGAGGTAACATTGATGCAAATGATGATGACGACAACAACGAGATGACAACGACATACATGGAAAGTTCTGTTTTATAGAAATGGTACAGGTGTCTTGAATTAAGTTTTCTTGTAGCAAAGACCAAAAATAACTTCATCGAGACTGAAAACAAATCGCAATACACGTACTGTTATTTCCCCTGCTGAGTTCTTAGTTTCATTTTCATACAGTTGTCCAGTTTTCAGGTTCTTTTTGCTGTAATTTTGTGCTTTGTTCTTGAAACTTACACTAAAACATTTCCCGAATCACAATTGTCTGGATTTGAGGTATGTCTTATTGTTTTTTGTTTTTCCTAAACTGAAATTTCCTAATTATTTTTTTTTTGCATCTGCTGTGCAAGTCTTTTAAAACTTTTTTGGTCCATATATTCTTGTTGTATCCAAATAGAAAAAAACGAAAGCCATATCTTGTGAGTAATCATGCGCCAAACAAATACACTTATTCAAATATGAAAAAAGAGAGAAATGAAGAATACAAATATCATATCTTCAAAAAAATTGTAGTATCACAAACCCATACGTAATGAATTCAGTCAGCAGAAAAACACCTTGATCCTGAGCACAACCTGATCAAGTTTTGTGGTGATGAGTAGACTCCAACAGTAATCAGAATTGGTGTCAGGGGAGTGTTGTCTCTGTAGAATAAAACCAAAATGATGATACACTATTAAAACTCCGTAGGTTCACTTAGTCAGTGGACAGTTATCTGTGTAGAATAAAAACAAATAATGCATTACTAAAACTCTCTAAGTGACACAGTATATAATCCACAGTATTTTTGTGTGTAACTAGCTGAACCAGCCAGTTATCGACCAGATTGAAATGAAAAGATTTAGTTAGCGTTTTCCTTTTTGAATGAATGAAACAATGGTCCTGATTTTCACTTCATGTACATATAGATGTCATATAAGATAAATAGACATAAGAAGATTGGTATGAATGTTTTGTTAATGTTTTCTTGTTTGAATGAAACACATCATTGACTTTTCTTTCACTAGATGAACTGATGGATATAACATGAATAAGTATAAACCAGAAGAACAAGAAAACCCATGTAAGCGCGTCTCCAACAAGACAAAACAAAACAAGCGCAAATTTTCGGCCAACTAGCCTTTGTCAAGCGCGAACGCACGGTCACAGACAAATCACAGACACCAAACAATGGATAATAAAAACGGGACTAAAAACTTCCCTGCCGCCTCGTCCAGTGGGTAAGAGATGGAATTATATATATATATATATATATATATATATAATATAATATATATATATATGTAACATACACACACACCATATATACAGTAGGCCTCCCTCGGTCATGACTGACCATGGACAAAGTACATCCGTTCTAATGTCTAGATGGGCTGTCTGCTTGGTCCAAGCAACGTCGCCTGTGACTGTACAGACCAATGCGAGAGAGGCAGTCTCTGTCGCAGTGGTCGCATGTGTATGCTGATGCTGGTCTGTTGGCTGTCATCCCTTTTCTGCGAACTCGCTTTTCTGCTGCAGCAGCTGACAGTTTGTCCTCACCAATCCGCAGCTGTTTCTTGAGAGTAGTTCTCCAGCTGTTGCGGTCGTCTGCGAGGTCTCAGTGTTGATCTCAAGCGCCTTCATGTCACGCTTGCAAACGTCTTTGTATCTCAGCTGTTGGCGGCCAATGTTTCTCTGCCCTGTGGCAAGCTCACCATAAAGGATGTCTTTTGGGATGCGACTATCTTCCATGCGGCGAATGTGGCCCAACCAGCGCAGCCGACGCTGTCTCAGCATGGTATGGTTGGGAGGCCAGCACAGGTTAGGACTTCGGTGTTGGTCACCTTGTCTTGCCAGGAAATGCCAAGTATGTGCCGTAGGCTTCTCAGGTGGAAGGTATTGAGCCTTTTCTCCTGATGAGCAAGGTGCTGAGGACACAGGCGTTGTATACAGCCATCTTTGTCTTTGTGGTCAGCTTGGGATTTGTCCACACCCTTTGTGTGAGGCGGGCTAGTGTTGTGGCTGCCTTCCCGATCCTCTTGTCGACCTCTGTGTCAAGGGAGATGTTATCGGTGATGGTGGACCCAAGATATGTGAATTGATGGATGGCTTCAAGCTCGTAGTCATCAATGGTGATGGCTGGTGGAGATG
>JAPXFY010007691.1:0-10304 GCA_030674185.1 Monoplex corrugatus | reverse complement strand
CATACTACTTAAACTCATTGTTCTGTAGCCCTCATGACATTCGCATTAGAGCTTTAACCCTTTGACTCCCACACTCTGTCCACTAATATCCTGCATTATCAACCATGTTAGCAAAGCAAAAACTTAACCCTTTGACTCCTTCGCCCTATCCACCAATTTCCTGCAGGAAGCTGGTGGATAGGGTGAGGGAGTCAAAGGGTAAAGTTTTTGCAGTTGATGGATAGGGTGCTGGAGTCAAAGGGTAAAAGAAAATACTGCTTCAGGTTATTATCAGTTTGTATGATGTAACGTGTCAGGACAGCACTTATCATGTGCTTTACAACCAATCCTTCTCAGCTGTGTTTGGTTCTGCCTTAACCAGTTCACAGCGAAACATTTATGCCCTTGACGTTGAACATATACATGACTTTGTAAGGTAGAAGGAGAATGACTGCCAGGGGCCACATTACCTGGTAAAGTAAATGGTTTATTGTTACAGCCTCAGGAAAGGGAAGACAGGGTCGTCTCCCTTGCTGTTGTATGCACAAACTGAGAGACAAAAACATGCAGACAGAATAAATCTTTTATTATATATGACAAAACGAGCTGTCTCAGTGTCTGGTTTAAAATGCAAACAAAAGGGAAAAAACTTTGAGGGTGGAGGAAAAGGTTGTTGGGGACAGGAAACAGCTAAAAAAAAAAAACAAAGAAAAAATACAGCCAAGGGCTGTTGAATGTTGTTTGATGTTTGTTTCAGAAGGTTCATTGCAATCACACAGATCCATATGTGCTTCACCCAAATCTGCCAGCAGTTACCTGAGCCTGTGCAAAACCCTGTGCGCTGGCAAGGTTTTGAGATGATGAGGGATGGGTTGGGGGTGAATGCACCTATGAAAGAGTAAGCTGGCTTCACAGAATCATGATGGAAACATTGATATGTGTAGCGAATAGGCCAGTTTCTAACGTCGCAGGCTAGAGAGATGTTAGATCTTGAGTCCGTGACTCTATCAAAAGAACCAACAAACCCAAAAGAATAGATTATATAGCTTTCTGAGTAAATGCAGGAAAGTATCCTCAGCTGATGCTTTCTCTCTTTTGGGACTTGCACTCTGCATTTGCAGTCCATTATGAGTCACATAATATATAAATTGGTCAGATGCATATATGAACTTATTTAGACGCAAAGCTTTTTGCTCCTCTGTTGTGCACATCTCAGGATTGTGTGCATGTCAGTGCCAAGTCCTTTGAAGAAAATTCACTTGTGAAGGACACACACAGATATGACTTAAAATTGGAAGTTACAGAATATGACAGAGATTCTGTGAAAATACTTTTTTTTTCCATATCATTTTTTATGCTTAATTTTAAAAAACTCAAAAATTCCTGCAGGAATCTTGCACGTACATCAACGAATTAGTACTGCCAGTGATTGCATGTTTCCATGATGTGGACAGCCGGGTACAGTACTATGCCTGTGAGGCTCTGTACAACATCGTCAAGGTGGCTAGGGGCGCTGTCTTGCCCTTCTTCAATGATATCTTTGATGGACTCAGTAAGGTATGTAGATCTAGTAATAGCAGCTCATGTTAAATATTATTAATATAAACCATTCTTAAATTGTCTAGTAAGTTCCATATGTGTATTCCTGCTTAATCTAGTTAAAACGTGTCTTTTGTCTCACGAGAACATCTAAATTAACACAGACACACATGCACACGTGTATTATATGTGTACACATACACACACCATCATCATCATCATCATCATCATCATCATGAACCATTTTGTCAGGTGAACATGAAAATTGTACTGAAAACACACGCACGCACACACGCACGCACGCACGCACGCACCACCACACACGCACGCATGCGCACACACACACACACACACACACACACACACATACATATGAGAATATACATATGAACACACATACACACATGCATATGTATACACGCACATGCATACACACAGACACAGACAGACGCACATACACACACACATATGCACACACACATGCACATATGCACATGCGTAGTCGGTTGAAAAATAATGATAGCTGTAACAACCTACATATTTCAACAGTCATGTGGTTATAAACTCGACATAAAAACAAGGTTAACCAAGCTTTGACATTCACAAGACTGGCACAAGGCGCTAATAAAAGATAAATAAAAGATGAATATTATCATGTTAAATGACAATGTAGTATCAGAAATGATCAAAATGTGTGTGGCACTTACTTGAAATGCATTTGGCCACTAGGGTAACTCAGAAATGTGCTCTCTTATCAGAGGTAAATGTGTGTGCTCTAAGGCTATTTGCTGCACAATAAGGGGTTCTTTGAATGATTTGGTTATAATCGATTTGACAGACTGAAAAGAAAGGTCTCACCTGTTGGCATCACCAGGTTTGGTGTTGGCTTCTGCACATCTGGACACCACCATCTCTCTCCAGGGTGCTCTGTCTTGACTTTTCTGGACAATTTCTTGAATATTTAGTCCACTGATGTTGATTATGTTTCAATGTATGATATTGGAGGTCTGCCTTTCTTCCTTTTTGCCAGTGTTTTTCCTTGAAAGATGGTTGTCATGAGGTCTGAGTTCTTGTTGCATGACACATGGCCAATGTATTTTAGTCTTCTCTGGTTAATGACTGCTAGTAGAATGAAAGATGTTTGACAGAAAATGGGGGAGGGTGGTGGATGGGGTGAGAGAGTGAAATGGATAAATAAATATGGCAGAATCAGGTATCAGTTTGCATTCCGAGGTGAAAACTTATGTATACAAAAATTGTGTTCCTGTATAAAAACCAACAGGGTCATTAACTATAGAAAATTAAAATGAATGTGTAGAAAATACTATGTATTATGTGGTTATTTATGTTGTTGTTTGGCCTTTCTGGTATTTATTATGTCAGTTATTTGTTGTTGCTGTTGTTTTCTTCCTATATTTATAAATACTTATTTATTTGCTACTATGGGTTTTCATGTATTTTTTAATATCATTTATTTGTTACTACTTTACTTTATGGTATACACATTTATTTATCATGATGGTAATCAAGCACTTTTGTGATTTGGTCCTTTAGGATAAAACTGAAAATAAAGGGGATTTTAAAAAGAAATCTGGTTCTGCAAACATCTGGGCTTAAAAGAAAAAAAAGAAGTAGGCTGTATGCATCTTATTGAAATTAGAAAAAAAATTAAGTACATGTTTTATGTTGTTATATGATGAATAAATGTATGCCATTTACAAGTTGTCAGAATAATTCATGAAAAGATACCTTGTCAGCTAGCTGCACATCCTGACCAGAATGTGAAGAATGGGGCAGAGCTTCTGGACAGACTGATCAAGGTGAGGGCTGACTGCCGGTTGTCCATATTGTCTTGCTGCTTCCATTAGGTAGTTTCTCCTTTTTGAAGATTATGAGAATGATGATAATTTGATAACAGTAGTAATGATATTAATGATAGTAATACTGATTATGATAGTGATGAAGATTATCTCAATCCAAATTATCATTCTTAATGTTTTTAGGTATGTAATGAATTAATTATTGCACACTAAGGATTGTAATAATGGTAATTATAATGAAAATGATGATGATAAACAGTGGAATGGTAATAAATAATGAATAAATTAGTACATACCTAAGAATCATAATGATAATATTATAATGAAAATAATTATGATGATAATAATAGTAATGATAATGATAGTGATAATAATGATAATAGTAGTAATTTCATTTGTATAGTGTGAATAGTCCATATCTGAAACATGCTTGTTGCACTTTACACTGTAATGATAATAATGATAATAGTAGTAATTTCATTTGTATAGTGTGAATAGTCCATATCTGAAACATGCTTGTTGCACTTTACACTGTAATGGAGTATTATTAAATTTCATATAATTATAATCAGTATTCATAATATGCATAATCTATAGCAGTGTTAAGCTCTTAAAAGAATATGAAGATGTATTTTAACATAAAAAATGTACTTGTGTGTAATATGTAATTGATAGCTCTAAGTGCATGTTATTTTTGTAAGTCATGTTTGTATGGTGCTATTCTCCATATTTGTTTGGACTTTGTGATTTTCACATTTACAAACTATAGACAGAGTACAATACAATCAGCACTGATATATTACACATGAACACAAACACAGAATACACACATCCACTAATAAGGTATACATACACTGACACAAGTATTGTAGTACTTACTAAAAATTTTTTGTGGAGGTGTGGCCTAGTGGATAAAACATGGGGCCATAGGAGGTAAGAGGTCCAAGAATGGAGAAATTTTATACCTGAATGGTAAGATTTTTCTCCCCATTCCACTAGACTTTGAGTGGTGGTTTAGGAGTTAGTCTTTTGGATGAAGAGATAAACTGAAGTTGGGTGCTAGTCTTTTGGGTGAAGCAATAAACTGAAGTCCCATGTGCAGCATCACATTTAAGTGATCAGTTAACAGTTTCTGAAGATGACATATTCATGCTCTGATTAAATTCCATATGCACTGATGCCACAGATGACATGTGACGGAGGTCCAAAATAATCATGGCTTAAGCCCAGTTTTCTTCATGGATTTGTCTTTTTTATTTTCATTTTTATTTTTGTTCTTTTTTTATGTTTCAGGACATTGTGACAGAGAGTTCATCCTTTGACCTTGTGGCGTTTGTTCCCCTGCTGAGAGAAAGAATCTACACAAAGAATACTTTTGCCAGACAGTTTGTTGTGTCTTGGGTATGTTGATTTTGAACTGTTTTTAATAGATATAGAAGCCTTTCATGATTGAAAGCCAGACAAACAAAAAAATGTACCGGTACTAAATGATTTTTTTCACCATTGAGAACTCTGATGAGAATCATTGTGTGTAGGTTGTGTGTGTGTGTGTGTGTGTGCATGTGTGTGTGTGTGTGTGTGTGTGTGTGTGTGTGTGTGTGTGTGTGTGTGGTGTGTGTGTGTGTGTGTGTGTGTGTGTATGTGTTCGTTCATGCATACATGTGCCTGTCTTGTTGGTGCAAAGAGAGGTGTAGTTCCCTGCTGTTTATGAAAATAATTTATTTCTTTGTGTGTTGTTTCATTTGTGCACACCAGATTGAGGTGCTGGATGCTGTGCCAGACATCAACATGATTGTCTTGCTACCTGAAATCCTCGATGGCTTATTTCTTATCCTTGGGGAAGACAGCAGGGAGATACGCAAAATGTAAGTGGATGTTTTCTTTTCTGAATCATTGACCCTTTGATACTATATTATTTTGTACATTATTTTGAAACTGCATACCTTTGCACTTGCATACACACCCAGTTATAAAGAACACACACAAAAAAACAAACAAACTACAACAGCTACAGGAAAAAAATCTACATTTTTACATCTGAAAACTACAGTTATCATCATCATCATCATGTGCCCTGCTGCGTGGCATTGGCGATCATGCCCCTCCATACGAATCTATCCCTTGTCACTGCAAGTGCATTTCCCCCACTCTCTGTCCTCAGTCACCCTGCAAGTCTGTCCAATATTTTCTCCCTGGATCTACCTGGAGCTCACCTTCCCTCCAGCTTTCCTGTAAAACTACAGTGCTTCATCTTTCTTTTAAATAAGCATAACTTGCAAATTCAATAAGAAATATGTGTACTCATATAGGAGTTTGACTATGGCATAATACAAACAACTCTGGATGAAAATATTTTTTGTTCATACAGAGGACACACACACCAACACTTGTAAGAGAGGTCAGTCTGTTTTTTCTTCATGTCTTTACCATCCTCAACTAGTTGTGCAAACAAACTCACTCTTATTTTTCATAATGAAATTGAGTCTCTCCTCAGTTCTTATACTTTAAGAAACAAATGAACAATGAAACAATCAGCCAATTGAATATGCAACCGAAGATGACATTAAAGTGTGCATAGTGGGAGTTCTGACTTCCCTCAGTTGGATTTATCAGATTTGCCTTGGGCACTCATAATAAGGATTATTTCCCACCACAAAAAAAAGCTGTAGTAGGATTGTTATTATTCATGCTGTCAGAAATGTCACAGATGACAAAGTCTTTACAGCATCAGTTGAGAAAATTTACATTAAGTAAAGGATGTACAGTTGATAGACGGTTGCTAGAGTGTTTTCTCTTGAATGTATTATATTATGAAATGATGTGCTGAATGGCAAAATCTTGTTTGAAAAATACAGATGTTTCAGTTTCATTTTGTCAAGATAGTGTCTCTATGCGCTGAATACATTTCATGTGCTCTGATACCATAGATGCCATCTGATAGACAAGATCCAAAGTGATCATGGTGTAAGCCATATGCCTGCATATAAACTTTATGTGCTGGCAAGGTCTTTAGGTCCCACATAACTCATTGTTTCTATGTCTATCCTTGTATCAGTCTGTCACTGAAACAACTTAGGCTACTTTGTGGTAGATTATCTCTGTCTTCAGTGTTCCGTGAAGAAAAAGAATTAAAAGAAAAAGAAAACACTTGCATGATCTCAGTTATGCCCAGTACTGTTGTCAGGTAGCTAGAACTGGAGTGGACAAACCACCTGTATGTCAGTGCAGTCCTAAGTCTCCACATAACAGACAGATCCCATCTCCTCCCTTTATTTGCTCCCCCATCTCCTGCATGTGCTGTCCAGGAGATCATACTATCAGCACCTCAGACCTGTAAACAGACCCCATTTAAGCCCCGGCTATCTCACTGATACCACCAAAAACCCCCACTAACCTGACTACACAACACACCCCATCCCTGCACCAGCCCACCAGAACAAATCACCCATATCCTGCCAAAGTTGCAAACCCACCCATCATTCCACCCTCTCCATTCCATCCAAAAGATGAATGCATAGGCACAAATAAAACTGTGGCCCACCTGAGGGTTAAACCCATGACCTCTGTGTTACCAACATGGTGTTCTAAACGACTGAGTTAATAGGGCCACTAAAACTATGGCCCACCTGAAGATTGAACCTATGACAAGGATAGAAGGCCAAGTCAAGTAAACTTTATCATTTCTTCATGACAAGTTAAACCATGGTCATCTTGAACGCACTTTAAAAATATTAATCATGCAACTAAAGGTATAATGAATAAATAGATAATGAAAAGAAATAAATAGATAGTCAGAGGTGAAAACTTAGGGCATTTGAAAATTAGACATCATCATTCTTTATAATTGTCTCTCTGAAACACATTATCACCACTTTAAATTGTATAGTTATCGTTCTAACACACATGGCAAAATGTCTGAGTTTGGATGTGATTTCTATACAATGAAAACAGAAAAATATTTGTATAAAGTCATAAATCCTGGATTTATGGAAATGCAAATAATAGGAAAAAACAGTGTGATTACTTAAAAAATTTCAGCATTGTACAATAATTTAGTTGAACCAATGTTTGAAATTTCATATCAGGGGACTGCCTAGTTTTGAAGATATACCCCTTTAAATGAAATACCCCTTCCCATTCATGCAGAACAGTTGAATCCTGCCAGGCTAGGGAAGTTGCTCTCCTCTGTGGGGATGTCAGTGCTATTTCAGTATAAATAGTATCCCACCTTCTGGAAATTCTGTGCTAGAAATTTCCTCTTTTCTGTCACTGTCTTTATTTCTTCGTTCATTATGTGCTCTCTGTCATCTCTTCCTATCATTTTCTGCTTGCTGGTCCATTCAGTTGTGTGTCTTCTATAAGCCTTATGTACTTTCTCTTAGGATTGATAATTGGGTATATGTATTGACTGCATGTTTGGCTCTAAGGAAATGTGCTGTGCAGGATCACTTTTAGGTTATATAGGCCATTTGTTATATATGCTTTACTGTCCTTAGTTATGTTGCATTTGTACGCAGTTTTTTGTTTTGTTTTGAAATCCTGTGGTGATAAATTGGATATCCCATATATGGCTGTGTGCAGTCGGCTCGGCTTTAAACAGTGAGAATAAGGGAAGATGCTCCGGGTGTAAGGTTGGCAGGGTTGAAATGGTTAAGTGGCCAGTAAGTTAAGACTGTTGGAGCACCGTACTGAGAATGTGGGGTTGTGGTTTCAAGCCTTGGACAGGGCACAGGTGGTTTTGTTTTGTTTTATGATGGGTCATGGGCTGGCTGGATCTTTTGATAAAGCCATGGGCTCGAGATCTCTTGTCTCAAGATAATCTTACTTATTCAACTTAAAAAATTGGCTTGTTTGTTGGCCATCTGAATATGCCAATCACCCCCATGGGGATGCGGGGGCTCTTTCAGTTTAAATAGTATTCCCACCTTCTAGAAATTCTGTGCTTGAAATTTCCTCTTTTCTGTCACTCTCTTTGTTTCTGCCTTGTCGCTTTGCTTTCTGTCATTTATACCTATCATTTTTTGTCTTAATGGTCCATTCACCTGTATGTGTTCGATAAAGTCTTGTGTACTTTTTCTTAGGATTGATAATTGGGTACATGTATTAAGTGCATTTTTGGCTCTAGGGAGGTGAGATATGTTGGAGCAATTTTAGGTAATTTATGGCTGTTTTTATATGTTTTGGTGTCCTTTTGTATGCTTATATTTGTATTCAGATGTGGTTTTTTTAATCTCCCCTGTGCAATAGATTGGACAGAGTGGTCAACGCCGGGGGTATGTCCTTAGATTATGTGCGCGAACGCATTGATAGGTGTACTTAATTTTCTTTTCTTTTTTTTCTTTTTTTTTTTCTGTTGAAGTTTTGTATGTTTTGAAGCGGTTATAGCCCTGATATGGCTATGCGCAGTCGTATGGGCTTTAAACAACAATAATAACAATAATAATATGCCAATGATTCTGGAAGGGTCAGTGTTTCAGAAGGGTCGATGTTTCATAACGCAAACATAATGCTATTGCCATATCATATTCAGTGATTTAATTGTTTAAAGTTTTGTTTGAATATTTGTTCTTAACCATTATTGGTCAGAATACCCAGATTGAATGTACAACAAGAGTGGAAGGTTCCATGGAAGAAAACATTTCTTAGGATACTTTCTAGGATTGGATCATTTATTTATTTATTTGTTTATTTATGTATATAATAATTTTACACTTACACTGAATTTACACTAAAATTGAATGAAGTACACAAGACCTCTTCCTGTGATCTGTGGTTGATTCATTTTGTATGGGTATTTAATAATTTACTGATTGATTGATTGATTTCACCCAGGTGTCAGAGTGTCTTAGCAGAGTTCCTGGAGGGCATCAAACGTACGAAGAATGGCGTCAACTACACCGCCATGGCCAACATTCTCATTGTACACAGTCAGAACACAGACGACCTGACACAGTACACGGCCATCACCTGGCTCAGAGAGTTTGTCACACTGTCAGGACGAACCATGCTACCACACATGGCTGGCATGCTGACTGCCATACTGCCATGTTTGTCATACAGCGATGAGGCTCATAGAAAGTAAGTGCTCGAGTTGTGGTTGATTGTGTGTGTGTGTGTATATGTGTGCATATGCACGAGTGTGTGTGTGTGTGTGTGTGTGTGTGTGTGTGTGTGTGTGTGTGTGTGTGTGTGTGTGTGTGTGTGGTGTGTGTGTGTGTGTGTGTGTGTGTATGTGTGTGTGTGTTTGTTTGTTTGTGTGTGTGTGTATGTATGTATGTGTGTGTGTGTGTGTGTGTATGTTTTACATAACGAATGGCAGTATGGCACATACAATAAGCATGATCATTGCTGATAGTGATACACATGTCTGTCATGCAGTACTGTGAAAAAGTTCATATTATCATTTTGTGGTTGAATGAGCCTGGGTGGATGTAAGGTGATTTTGCTGTTTGCTGTACACACATTTCAGTGTATGTATATGCGTGCACCTTACCATATCTAATGAGCGCTAGACAGATTTGTTCAACAAATAGATAGACTTATGATACCACGAGAAGTTTGACTGATCCATGAAAATCTGTGTTGAAGAGCTTTTTTTAGTTTTAGAACTTTTTCTATGTATTCCAAAAATGTTTATTTCCTTAAATTTTAAGACATTATGACCATGTGATTATTGTCAATGGCAACAAATTATATCTCAATGATGAAGGCAGCATCAAAACAAATCTTAAACCAGTCAATCAGGCAAATGAATAGCACCATTTCGGCCCAATTCGTACAGAAGATAAACTGTTAGCCTTGAGATCAGAAGTTCAGCAGGCCAGCTGCCAAAGGGAAAGCAGCTGGTATAGATGGCATAACAATAGAAGCCATCCTACCAGGTGAGGACATCGGAATCATATGGTTGACAAAAGTGTTCCAGAAGGCATGGAGGGAAGAACAATCCCAAAAGACTGATAATGGGCA
>JAPXFY010007690.1:7500-10305 GCA_030674185.1 Monoplex corrugatus | reverse complement strand
TCTTCTTTAATAAATATGTTGGTGCACTGAGGAACACTTCTTGAGCATAGGATAATTTAGATCGTACAAGTACTGTTGATAGATGAATTAGTATGTTTGTGTCCATTCCCCAAGGTAATCTGCTTATTATCTTTAGAAAATTTAAGGCTTTTCTTGCTTTTGTTAAAATATAATCAAAATGGACATTCCAGTTTAATTTCGATGTTATGAAGACTCCCAGAAATTTTACAACCTGTTTGTAATGTAATACTTCACCAAGCAATCTAAAAGTAGGCAAGTTACTTAAAGTATCACCAGGATTAAATAGCATCATGTTAGTTTTTTCCGCTGACAACGACAGACCATTTTCTAACATATAGTTTCCAAGATTATCAAGATCAGATTGATACAACTTACTAATGTAATTCTGTGCTCTCTGTGGAGTTGTCTTTTTTAAAGTAATATTCATCCAAATACATATATCATCAGCGTACTGTACCAAAACAACACGATTTGAGAGTGCTTCAGGAAGATCCTGTATAAGGATATTAAATTAAAGAGGTGCTATCACTGAACCCTGTGGAATTCCCATGTCAAGACGTCATGAAGTAGAATAACTAGTTCCCACTCTTGCCTGAATAGTTCTATTGGCTAAAAAAGACTTAATGTAATCATACATATTGCCAGATAAACCAATAGATTTCAGCTTGTACAATAAACGCGTATGCCAAACTTGATCGTAAGCTTTTTTCACATCAAAAAAAGTAGCTAAGAGACTTTTTCTGCGGGCAAACTGTTGCTTGATCTGAGTTGTAAGTTTAACCAGGTGCTCAACTGTGGATCTCCCTTTTCTGAAACCTGCCTGATTTACTGGAATAACGTTATTTTTATCACAGTAATGTACAAGTCTGTTTAATACCAATCTTTCCATTAGTTTGCTTGTATGGGACGTCAACGCAATAGGTCTGTAACTGTTTTTATTGTTTTTAGGCTTACCTGCTTTTAATATTGGCATAACAATAGACCTTTGCCATAATTGTGGTACAGTTCCATTAACCCAGCATTTGTGAAACATTTTGTATAAGAAAATAATGCAGTTTTCCGGAAGATGTTTAATCATTTCATTTGAAACTGCATTGACACCAACCGAACTTCTTTTGTTGTGTAGAGACAATATAGTGTTTTTTTGCTCTTCCAAGGTGATTGGAGAATTAAACCAGCGATCATTCTGAGGTATTGGGTCAGTGAAGATAGGGTTGGTAGCTGCCATTTTTCTGTAGTGTTTGCAGGTAGGAGACAAACCGTCTACCTTACTATTTTCGGCAAAAAGTTCCACAAAAGTTTCAGCTTTGTCCTTGTCGGAAGGAAATTTATGACATGTGTCAATCATTATTGGACACCTAGGTAAGTTGACTCCATTTTTCATTTGATTCATTTTTGTCCAGACTTTATGGAAATCCTTGAAATCTGAAACTTCTCTTTTGCAGTATGATGCCCAATAATTTTTCTTTGCTTCAGCGACAATTTTATTACACTGGGTGCTAGCTTTTTTCATTTCCATATGATCTTCGGGTTTTCTGCTTTTGATGTAAATTTTGTATTTCTCTTTTTTTATACTGAACTGCTTTCTCACATGCCTCTGTCCACCAAACATTACCCAAACGGTTATTGGACTTAAAAGTTTTGAGTTTCGGGATTGAGAGGTCTGCAGCAGCTAGAACTGACTCCTGGAATTTAGAAAACATAACATCTACATTGTCACTTTCACAATGTTTATATTCTTGTTTAGCAAGAGCAGTCTGAAACAAGGACCAATCACCACGCATGTAATTATATTTTGGTATAATATCAGGAGTGCTGTCTTTCATCCTGATGTTGTCATTAGTTATTGTTATGATGATAGGTAAGTGATCACTTCCCAAGGCATCTCTGTGTGTGTCCCAGGTATAGCATGGTACTAAGTCTGGCGATATTAAAGACAGATCGATGGCTGTTGCCCGGTGTTTGGAAACATCAGGAATTCTAGTGACACTCCCATCATTCAAAAGGTAAAGCGCACTGTCAACTATGTTTTCCACCAAACGATTGCTTGTGACAGTACAACAGTCTTTTTCCCAAAACGGGGAGTGGGAATTAAAGTCTCCACCTATTAGCCATTTACTGTGGTGCAGATCCGGAATCGTACGCAGCCATTCTGTGTTGTGGTCATTTGGACCTGTTGGCAGGTAGACTGACATAATGTTCAGGATTAATGAATTACTGAATTGTACTGTGGCGGCACAAGCGTGTAAATCTTCAGCTGATGTTAACACTGGGGAAGTAATTTTGAGATACTGCAACTCTTTAAGTATATATATATCGCAGTGGCTACCTTCTTCCCGGGATTCCCAAAGTCATATATTGGTGGATAATAATACTTTTCGAAATTGGGAAGTTTGGTTGGAATAACATTAAGCGACTGCAAAACCAATATTTCACACTGGTTCGATGCGAGGAAATGTTCCAGGTATGCGGAATTGGTGGAAAATCTACAATTCCACTGGAAAAATTTGATTTGTGATTGTTGGCGCATTTTCATTATTGGCTCTCTTATTTTAAATTAATGGTTAAATGTTTGATAATCATAAAGACTTTGGTTTTCTGTGTACGAGAAAAATGGCCAGAAAGAAACTATTAATTACTTAGACTACTATGTAAAGGTAGAAAAAAAGTAGTTAAAATAATGGGAAAAAGTCCTTCTAATAGAGATAAGAGTTAGATTCAGAAGAGAAACAAATAACAAATAAATAAAACAATGGTAAACACGTCTTCAAATGAACAGAGAGT
>JAPXFY010007690.1:0-2500 GCA_030674185.1 Monoplex corrugatus | reverse complement strand
ACAAGAATAACAACAAGAACAAGGAGAACAAGAACAACAAGAACAAGAACAACAAGAATAACAACAAGAACAAGGAGAACAAGAACAAGAACAAGGAGAACAAGAACAACAAGAACAAGAACAACAAGAACAAGAAGAACAACAACAAGAACAAGAAGAACAAGGAGAACAAGAACAACAAGAACAACAACAAGAACAAGAACAACAAGAACAAGAACAAAAGAACAAGAACAACATGAACAAGAACAAGGAGAACAAGAACAACAAGAACAACAAGAACAACAACAAGAACAACAACAAGAACAACAACAAGAACAACAAGAACAAGAAGAACAACAACAAGAACAAGAAGAACAAGAACAACAAGAACAACAAGAACAACAACAAGAACAAGAAGAAGAAGAAGAAGAAGAAGAAGAAGAAGAACAAGAACAAGAAGAACAAGAACAAGAAGAAGAAGAAGAAGAACAAGAAGAAGAACAAGAAGAAGAACAAGAACAAGAAGAAGAAGAAGAAGAAGAACAAGAAGAACAAGAACAAGAAGAACAAGAACAAGAAGAAGAACAAGAAGAAGAACAAGAAGAAGAACAAGAACAAGAAGAAGAAGAAGAAGAAGAACAAGAAGAACAAGAACAAGAAGAACAAGAACAAGAAGAAGAAGAACAAGAACAAGAAGAAGAAGAAGAACAAGAACAAGAAAAAGAACAAAAACAAGAACAACAAAAACAAGAAGAACAAGAGCAAGAACAAGAAGAAGAACAAGAACAAGAAAAAGAACAAAAACAAGAACAACAAGAACAAGAAGAGGAACAAGAACAAGAAGAAGAACAAAAACAAGAAGAACAAGAAAAAGAAGAAGAAAAAGAAGAACAAGAACAAGAACAAGAACAAGAAGAAGAATAAGAAGAAAAATCGTCAACCCAGAATTAGACAGAAGGATCAGACACAGGATACATCCACACAAAGAAGACAAGAAACAAAAAAAAACAACAACAAAAAAAAAAACAACAACAGAAGGAGGATGAAGAACAGAAAGGACTCACACTAACAATCCTCTCACCTCTACCGTCATCCTCCAGAAAGGAGACAGGCCCAGTGTGGACAGACTGAACCAAGTGGTGGAAGCCAGTTCATCGAATGATGAGCGATCACCCCACCAGTCGCCGTGGTGTAGTGGTCAACGCAACGGACTACCGACTGGAAGGTTGTGGGTTCGAATCCCCATCAGTCTCTTTAAAAAATATATCATTGTGGGATTTTTCGGCTCTAACTGGCTCCTACCCACAGTAGCACCTGCTATGGGCTCTTTGGGAAGACTGGGACCACACAGTCTAGTGTCATTCACTTAATGGATGCTTCATTGAGGGTGTTGCTCAAATCTTCTGACCAGCATCGCAGGTGTCTGTATCTCTCAGGCCTGGTTGATGCCAGGACATATTATGATAGTAAGCGTAGAGTACAGCCATATCACACAGTCTCAATCCTAGATGGAACTCCCAGCATCATAATTATCATCCTCATCAACATTGTCATCATCGCATTGTGAAATAAAAAAACTGAGCCAGGTTCTGTGGCCATTAAGGTGGTGTAGAAAATGGGACGAAAAAAAAAAGGTGAGCACAAAGGTAACCTCCCTGAGCGCGTCTGAGTGCGATGATTTAAAAAAAAAAGATTGATGGCTCCATTGATTGCCACAGCAGATGGGGGGGGGGGGGGGGGGGAGAGGGGAGGGGGTCCCCCCACTTGTCTCCTGTCATCTTTCCTGCTCATAAAACATCCACACAAATTCCCCTGAATCCCTCACCCCCCACCTTATCACTTGCTACATGGTTTGGTGTCTATGGTTTCCAGGCATTTCTAGGGGGAAAAAGCTGAGAAAGGGAGGTGGATTGTGATCGAAGCTAGGTCGAGGATATGTGTGTGTGTGTGTGTTTGTGTGTGTGTGTGTGTGTGTGTGTGTGTGTGTGTGTGTGTGTGTGTGTGTGTGTGTGTGTGAGTGTGTGTGTGTGTGTGTTTGTGTTTTTGTGTGTGTGTGTGTGTGTGTGTGTGTGTGTGTGTGTGTGTGTGTGTGAGTGTGTGTGTTTGTATGTGTTTGTGTGTGTGTGTGCGTGCGTGCGTGTGTGTGTTTGTGTTTGTGTGTGTGTGTGTGTGTGTGAGTGTGTGTGTGTGTGTAGGTGTGTGTGTGTGAGTGGGTGAGAGTGGGGATAGTAGGGGTGCTTTGTGTGTGTGTGCTCGCACAAACACAGACAGACAGACAGACAAACAGACAGACAGTCAGGCAGGCATGAAGGAAAGCAGGTTGGCAGGTAGGGAAGCAGGAAGACAAACAGACACACACATAGACAAAGACACAGACAGACAGACAGACAGACAAACGGGCAGACAGACAGACAGGCAGGCAGGAAGGAAAGCAGGTTGGCAGGTAGGGAAGCAGGAAGACAAACAGACACACACATAGACAAAGACACAGACAGACAGTCCAGACAGACAAACAGACAGG
>JAPXFY010007689.1:0-10305 GCA_030674185.1 Monoplex corrugatus | reverse complement strand
ACAAATTTTTATGAAATTTTTCACAAATAAATAATTAAAAAAACTTACTTAACAAGTTAATTGAAAGTAAAAAAAAAAAGTAAGAATTTTTTTAACTTGGCAGAAAAGTCTCCTTTGCAATTCTTTCCCCAAAAAAATATAAAATTAATTAAAACCAATTTAAGATAGCTTTCTTAGAAACAAAAAAGAATTAAAACAATGATATTGTGTAAATCATACAAATTTTAAAAAAATGTATTATGTGAACGCAGGACCTCAATTTTGGTAGCAATACACAATGACGGAACATTTGATGGATCGTTTTTGTTTTGAATTGTCATTTTGAGTAAAAATGAACTCCAAATGCCAAAAGGCAAGTTACAACTCCAACAAAAAATGTAAAAAAAAACAGTGTAAATACAGCTGGAAACAACAGTGAAAAATCAACCCATTAATTTTCAAACCCCCTGCAGGGGAACACCAGTATAAAAAAGTTGATTACTTAACTTCATTTTATAACTTGATATTTACTTTTTCAATTCTACATGCTTGAATTGAGTTAATTTTAAAATTTTTTAGTTTTTTTTTTGTTCTTGTCTGAACTAACTTTTTCAAGAAATTACTTTTTTATTTTGAGAATTTATTTCCCCCACAAAATTTTGTTGTTTCCCAAAAGAAAATCCTAACAAGAAAAAAAAACCCCTTAAAACAAGGGTTTAAAAAATTTTTGAAAAAATTTAAAATACAATTTTAAATAAAAAAAAAAAAAAATATTTATAATTTAATAAGTTAGGGGCCATTTTGGACAGATCGAGAGATTTTTCTTAAAAAAATTTGTGCCTTTGCTCATGGCTGGCTATCCGCACTCTCCATATGAAAGAGGAACATTAACACTATTGTCCGCACACACGAAAATTTTGAACTGTCCCCCCAAAACCCCCCCCAAGGTTTTTGATCTGAGACTGTTTAGAAAAAAAGAAATCACAATTCCCCTTAAACGCTATTCTATACATTAGCATTGGCATTAATTTTAAATTTTCAATTAATAAAATTAATTTTTTTTGTATAGCGCTTTTCACAAAACACATTGTCTCAAAAAAGTTTACAAAAGTGCATTTTTGAAATGTACAAAAAAAAATACAGTTTTTTAATCATTTAAATTTAGGCATAAAAAACGCCGGTTTTTTTCGTCTCTTCACAGGGTCAGTCGTCTCTCCCCCGGTTTGTCGTCTCATCACAGGGTTGGGGATTGAAGTCTCCGGGGGCTGGAACAAACGGGGGTGACGAACGCATTTACCTCGGGCTAGCGCCCAATAAAACAAAAGAAGAAGGGAAAATAATTAGCATAGCTGATGTTCTAATATTAATGCATTCGAACTGATTCAAAGTAGTTTTAAAAAGGGAAGCATTAAGTAATGCTTGGTTTTTAAAGAGATGCGCTTTAATTGTTTTAAACGGGGACAGCGATCTGAGCTCGAACAAATTAGGAAGGCTAAACCAGAGTTTAGGACTAAAATTAGAACCCCTCCCTCCTTTAGTAACTTAGATACCTAGGAAGACCAAAGCCTCAAAAATTTTGTGATCTTAAAGAGCGCGATGGATTGTAGGGCGATAGAAGGTCTGTTAAATACACAGGAGCTAAACCATTTAGAGCTTTATAAGTCAATAGTAATACTTTGTAATTGATACGGAACTTAATAGGTAACCAGTGTAGAGATGATAAAATTGGTGTTATATGATCATATTTTCTTGATCTAGTAAGAACTCTAGCGGCTGCATTTTGCACTAACTGTAGCTTGTTATTGAGGATGCAGGACAACCAGCTAATAAAGCATTACAGTAATCTAGTCTCGAGGTCATGAATGCATGAACTAACTTTTCTGCATCTGAAACAGATAGCATGTTACGTAGCTTAGCAATGTTTCTAAGGTGGAAAAAGGCTGTTCTTGTAACATATGAAATATGATTTTCGAAAGTCAAGTTGCGGTCTAGATAACACCCAGGTCTTTTACTGTAGTGGATAAGTAACAGGCATCCTTCTAAATTAAAGTTGTATTGTAAGGGATTTGTGGGTAGTTTTTTGACCAATAAGTAATACCTCCGTTTTATCTGAATTTAATAGCAGGAAATTACACGTCATCCAGCATTTTATATCTTTTAGACACTCTGTCAAGTTTAGATAAGTTAGTGTTTTCATCTGGTCGTGATGAGATATATAATTGAGTGTCATCAGCATAACAGTGAAAATTAATTCCATGTTTTCTTATAATATTACCAAGTGGCAGCATATATATTGAGAATAGCAGAGGGCCTAGGACAGATCCTTGCGGCACTCCATAGTCTACTGATGTTATCTTTGATTTTTCCCCATTTAAACAGACAAATGGTAACGGTCTGATAAGTACGATCTAAACAGCTTAATGCCTGTCCCTGAACACCAGTGTAGTTTTGTAGTCGATCTAAGAGTATTTTATGATCTATAGTGTCGAACGCAGCACTAAGATCAAGAGAACTAGTATTGAGATACAGCCTTGGTCAGAGGCTAAGAGTAAATCATTTGTAATTTTAAACTAGCGCAGTTTCTGTGCTATGATGCGGTCTGAATCCCGACTGAAATTTTTCTAGATATCATTTTCTTGCAAGAAAGAGCACAATTGAGCGGACACAATTTTTTCTAGTATTTTAGACATAAATGGAAGATTTGAGATGGTCTGTAATTTGCTAGGTTATTTGGATCTAATTGCGGTTTCTTAATGAGAGGTTTTATTACTGCCAGCTTGAATATTTTTGGAACGTGACCTAAAAATAAAGACGAGTTAATAATATTGAGAAGAGGCTCTTCCACTACAGGTAACACTTCTTTAAGTAGTTTAGTGGGTATTGGATCTAATAAAATGTTGTTGGTTTAGATGCAATGATAAGTTTATTTAGTTCTTCCTGTCCTATAGTTGTAAAGCGGTGTTAGTTGTTCTAGAGGGGCCATAATTGAGGCGAGTCATAAGACACCATAGAGGATTGTACATTTACAATTGTGTTTCGGATGCTTTCTATTTTCTCATTGAAGTAATTCATAAAATCATTACTACATATATTGTAACGGAATATTTTTGCTCTGGAGATGTCTGATTATTTGTTAGTCTAGCCACGGTGTTAAATAAAAACCTTGGATTATTTTGGTTATTTTCAATTAGTTTGCGGATATGCTCAGCCCTGGCTGATTTTAGAGCCCTTTTATAACGTGACATACTGTCTTTCCACGCGATTCTGAAGACCTCTAAATTAGTTTCGTTTCCATTTACGCTCTAAGTTACGAGTTTCTCTCTTGATAGCATGCGTAGCACTGTTGTACCATGGTGTTTTAGTTTTCTCTCTAACCTTTTTTAATCTAATGGTGCAACAATATCTAGTGTACTAGAGAAAATGTTGCTCATACTGCTAGTCATTTCCTCTAGTTCATCTGTTTGTTTGGGTTTACTGAGCAGCTGAGATAGATCAGGTAAGCTATTTGAGAATCTATCTATAGTGGTTGGAAGGATTGTTCTGCCTGGTCTATAACGTGGTGCAACATGACAAATTTCAGCAGTGCGTATTATGCATGTTACCATGTAATGATCAGTGAGACGTCACTTTGCGGTATAATATCTATATCGGTTGGATCGGTTCCATATGAAATAATTAAATCTAGTGTTATGATTTAGACGATGAGTGGGATAAAGTGTTGATAATGAAGGAATTAAATTTATTTAAGCTACATGTAGTGATAATCTATCATAAAAAAGTTTATACTGAATATTTTATTATTTCAATAATTTTAAGAAATAAAACGGTTTGGGCCCGCATTTTTTAAATATAATCTTCAAACGCATGTTTATTTGTTGTCATGAACAAAATGTTCAACTCAATATTAAATTCTACAGGGATCTTTGGATCTTTACAACCAGGCATGCAATTTGTGAATTAAGTTTTTTTATTAATTATTATTCAAATAAATCTCAAACCACGGTGCTTCGTGGTACTGCTGCTAAACTAAAATAACATTATAAGTAAATTATGAACTTAAATGAAACAATATCGCAACATTTTGACAAATAAATATTTGATCTAGTTTTTTATTATTTTTTTTTTTTTTTTTTTTATTTTTTTTATTTAAACAAGAAAAGATTAAGAGCAATCGGGCCTGACTCAGTATAAAACTGATTTTCAGCAGGTTCCTGTTCTGCAGAACATGAATACCTCAAACACAACAGAACTCCAAGACCATACAATAAAAACACACAACAAGCACACAAACCACGATTAGTAAAACAAGCATCAGCAGGGGGCCATAAAGCCATCTCAGTGGTCACAGATATACCTGTCCATCAGATGGCGAGCAAAAGTTTGTTTAATAGTCTTATTGATGTTATAGATCTGATGTGCTGTGGAGTCTCATTCCAGGCTCTAGTGAGCAAATAAAGAAAGACACTGTCCATAGCAGTTCTCTAAAAGCCGGGTATAGGGAAAGTCCATTTGCAACAGATCTCGTAGTGCGTTCGAGCCTTGAACTTTGGTTTTAGAGCCACGCAGACAATCCTACAGTATGTATGTCATTTAAAATCTGATAAAAAAGGTTCAAACCATGGCTTATTCTATAGTTCGAAATGTCAAGGCATTACTTAAAAGATAGGGGAAACACGGGTGAGTCCAGCCTGGAAGCCTGTTGTGGATCTATAGCTCTATTGTAGAGTCTCGTTCAGGTTCAAGGATCCATTTTGTTTTGATGACCAAACAGGTAAGCAATACGACAGAGTAGACAATATAATGGCATGAAGATATTTTTAGAAACAGAATTGCAGTAGATAATGGTCTAATTTTATTATAAACAAATAACTTTTGGTTTAACTTTCTGATTAAAATTTGGACATGATCACGATAAGTAAGATGTGAGTCAAGACTAACTAACACTACACTACTCAACATGCCAGAATAAAACCACGACTTTAAAAAATCATAGAGGCCACTCGGCGGTGGTGGCCAAAACATTTAATATAAACCTCAATATTTCATTCAAAATAATCTCAAAACGCTTTGTGACATTTTGAAAAGCCGTGCATGCATTTTACATTTTAAATCAGACTAACGTAACCTCGGTTCTCTCTAGAGAGGGAACGAGTACTGCGTAATATCTTACGCTATGGGGAAAACTCTTTTCCACGAGATATTGAAGCCAAAAATTATCCTTAATTTTTTATTAATGTAAAACGCTTTGCAGCAGCAAGCAGACATAGGCGAGACAGCTCGCGCGCCTATTGGCTGCCCTGCGGCAAAGCAGCAGCCTATCGAGAGAGGCTCTGCGTGACGTCACGACGAATGGGGGCCTTTCGCGCCCATATCGTCACGTCCCGCCAGAAAGGGCGTGGTCTCGCCCTATAACAGGCTCGATAGCTGCTCTTACTTGGTTTTTCATCGCCGAAGCGAACCAGAGCGTATTCCAAGCACGGCAAGATACGCAGTACTCGTTCCCTCTCTAGAGAGAACCGAGGTTACGTTAGTAACCGAGTACGTTCTCTTACGAGAGTATCTCTCGTACTGCGTAATATCTTACGCTATGGGGAACACAATGCAACACGCCGTGCTGGTAGGGATCCAACACCAAAGTCCCAGGGGCCGAAGCCCGGGGCGCATATAGTGCATAATCACCATAAACTCACAGAGAGTGAGGGAAGAGAGGCTAGAAGCATCATTCCCTGTAAATAGCATCCGAAGGAGCTATCATGTGACAAATAGACCATACCGTCAGGGTGAACATTCAGCCTGAACTGGGTGGCCACAAGTGTGTCGACATTTTAATGAGCTGCTGTACCGGTCAGTGAGCAATACGCAGGTCAAACTCAGTATCCGAGCCGCACAGCGGGCAGATAGCACTGAATTTATACCGCCAAAAGCTTAGCTTGTAAGGCGGGAACCTCCAGGTTATAGTATTTTATAAATGTAGACGGCGAGGCCCAGCCCGCGGCCATACAATATCTTGCAGGGTAACCCCGCTAGACCATGCCCACGAGGAGGCCATGCCTCTTGTGGAGTGCGCTCTAACACCCAAAGGGCACTGTAGGCCCTTAGAAGTGTAAGCCAGCGCTATGGCACCGACTATCCATCTGGATAGGCTCTGTTTCGAAGCGGCAAGTCCCTTAGCACGGCCGCCAAACGAAACGAAAAGCTGCTCAGTCTGTCTGAAACCAGACGAGCGGGACACATAAGCCCTTAGTGCCCTGACAGGGCAAAGGAGACTCGCGTCCTTCTCCTCATTGAGAACCGGAAGGGCAGACAGGGAAATCACCTGGGCCCTGAACGGTGTGTTGAGGGATTTTGGCACGTAGCCGTGCTTCGGTTTGAGTATGACCTTTGAGTCATTAGGTCCAAACTCCATGCATGACGCGCTCACTGAGAGCGCTTGCAAGTCCCCTACGCGCTTCACTGAAGCGAGAGCCATAAGAAACGCTGTCTTGAAAGACAAGTGTTTCATGTCTGACGACTGGATTGGCTCGAATGGGGCACCTTTCATGGCCTCCAAGACCGTGGAAAGGTCCCATGTCGGGACTGAAGGGGGCCTGGGAGGGTTTAGCCTCCGAGCTCCTCTAAGGAAACGCACGACTAAGTCGTTCTTTCCTAGTGACTGGCCAGACACCGGTTTTACAAACGTTGCTATGGCCGCCACGTATACTTTGAGCGTGGAAGGGGTCCTGCCCTTATCCAGTAGCTCCTGAAGGAAGGAAAGCACTTCCGTAACCCCGCAGTCTACAGGTGAAAAGCTCTGCGCTTGACACCAAGCAGAGAACACAGACCACTTCGAGGTGTAGAGCCGTCTGGTAGACGGGGCTCTAGCCTGCGCGATCGTGTTTAACACTCCCTCTGGGAGGTCAGCGGGTACCCGTTGATGGCCCATGCGTGCAGGGACCACAAATCCGGGCGAGGATGCCAAATCGAGCCTCCGCCTGAGAGAGGAGGTCTCTCCTCAACGGTAAAGGCCATGGGGCAGCGCTGGTCAGCTGCATCAGGACAGGGAACCACGACTGGTTTGTCCAGAGCGGAGCTATGAGTAGCACTGGGCATCCCTCCCTCCTGATTCGCTCCAACACCTGAGGCAGGAGTGAGACAGGGGGAAAAGCATATAGGGGGCGGCGGGGCCAAACATGGGCCAGCGCGTCCCGGCTTTTCGAGAAGAATCTCGGGCAGTGAGCGTTTTCTTGGGACGCGAACAGGTCCACCTGCGCTTTGCCAAACGTTTCCCACAGCAGCTGGATCGTCTGCGGGTGCAGAGACCATTCTCCTGCTGGGACGTTGTTTCTGGACAGCCTGTCTGGCCCCACATTTAGGTGACCAGGCACATGCGCCGCTCTCAGCGAGAGCAGGTTGTGCTGAGCCCAGACCAGGAGGCGTTCCGTCAGCCTGTAAAGGTTTCGGGACCTGACGCCGCCCTGGCGATTTATGTACGCCACCACTGACATGTTGTCCGACCGGACCAATACGTGGTGGCCTTTTATCTGGGGACAGAAGCGCCTTAGCGCTTTGTCGACTGCTATTAATTCCAAGCAGTTTATGTGAAGGAGCTTCTCCCGTACTGACCATAGGCCAGCTAGCGGTCTGCCCTCGAGCAGCGCTCCCCGCCCCGAAGTGGAGGCGTCCGTAGACACCACCTTCACACTCGAGGGGATCCCCAGACTCACACCTGACTGATACCAGTCGGTATGCTTTCCATGGTTTCAGAGCCGAAATGCACTGAAGGTCGACCCTGAGGCGAAATAGACCTGCGGTCCACGCCCTGGGGGGAACTCGTGCTTTTAGCCATAGCTGCAGTGGGCGCATGCGGAGCAGGCCCAACTGGAGTACGGAGGCTGCTGAGGCCATCAGACCCAGCATTTTCTGAAACCTTCTGAGCGGGACTATAGAGCCGTGGCGGAAGGATCTCGCGACGTGCTGAATATTCAATCCGCGCTCCGGTGACAGGCGTGCTGTCATGGATAGCGAGTCTAACACTGTTCCCAGAAAGGAAATTCTCCGACTGGGGAGCAGTGAGCTTTTCGCCCAATTGACTGTAAGGCCCAGCTCCTCGAGGTGCTCGAGTAATGCGGCCCTGTGTTCTATGAGCTCCGTTCGTGAACGAGCTAGAATCAGCCAATCGTCCAAGTAGTTCAAAACTCGCATGCCCCGAAGTCTCAGGGGGGCGAGGGCCGCGTCCATGCACTTCGTGAACGTACGGGGTGCTAGGACAGGCCGAACGGCAGGACTGTGTATTGATATGCCTGGCCCTCGAAGGCGAATCTCAAGAATCGCCTGTGATGGGACGCTATTTGTATTTGAAAATAGGCGTCTTTCAGATCTATTGACATGAACCAGTCTCCTTGGCGCACTTGCGCCGAGGATTTTCCTGGTCGTAAGCATTCTGAACTGGCGCTTCACGAGCGTTCTGTTCAGCAGTCGCAGATCTAGAATGGGTCTGAGCCCACCATCTTTTTTCGGTACCAGAAAATATCTGCTGTATAAGCCCCCTTCGCCCTGAGATAGAGGTTCTATAGCCCCTTTTCTCAGTAGTTTCGCTATCTCGGCTCGAAGTAGATGAAACACTTCGCTTTACACCGTAGTTTCGACTCGCGCCGTATAACGGCGGGGGCGTCGAGCGAACTGTAGCGAACAGCCTCTCGTTATAGTGTTCAACACCCATTCTGATACCCCGGGAAGCCTTGACCACGCATCTGCGTGAATAGCTAGGGGTAGAATGAAATCTGGGCTCTGGCCGCGGCAGGACGGCGGCTCGAGAGCCCCTGTGTACTGGGAACACAACACCGTGTTTACAGCGTTCGAGGCGGGGGGCGCGCTGATCACAGCGGGCAGCCTGGCCGCGCTCAGCTTCTCTATGGCGGGACGCGCAGAGAAAGCGAGCGGGGCGAATCCGTGGGATTCGGCGCGTGTGAGGGAATGTGGGCACATTTACTAAATGCGGGCACATTTACTACACTGAGAATACTGTCAGCTCGCGCGACTAAATCACTGCTGTGTTTACAGCGTGCGAGGCGCGCGCTGATCACAGCTGGCAGCCTGGCCGCGCTCAGCTTCTCTGTGACGGGTTGTGCAGAGAAAACGAGCGGGGGCGAATCCCGTGAGATTCGGAGTGTCTGTGAGAAATGCGGGCGCGAGACAGCGGGCACATTTTCTGCACGGAGAACACTCGGCTCGCGCCGACTGAATCAACGCTGTGTTCACAGCGTGCGAGGTGCGCGCTAATCACAGCGGGCAGCCTGGCCGCGCTCAGCTTCTCTGTGACGGGTTGTGCATAGAAAGCGAGCGGGGGTGAATCCCGTGGGATTCGGCGTGTCAGTGAGGAAATGCGGGACAGCGGGCACATTTACTGCACTGAGAACACTGTCGGCTCGCGCCGACTAAATGTGTGTTAGTTTCGTTTTTACAGAAACCAAGGGACACGCATCGTGTAGTGTAAGCGGGCATTGTATGGGCGCGTTCACTACATTTTCTGCACAACCAACATGAGTTGGTTTTATTTGTGCTAGCCCTGCACCGTGGCGGGCTGTGTCTGGGTGTGGGAATGGGCACTGGGACGTGGGCATTCTTACAACACTCGTAACACCATCGGCCGTGGCCGGAACACCAGAAAATGCACTCTTTATTGGATTTATCTGGGTAGCCATAGAAACGGCTTTTGTGCGCAGGAAGCGGGCTGGACACCGGCTGCTTCACTGCGAAATCACTGGGACAGTCACACGCATGGAATGAAGGGAGCGAGAAGTTTGGGGAAATCCCGGCCGCAGGGGCTTTTACCTCAATCCTCGGCCGGGGCCCGCGCTGAGGGGGCGGCGTCCAGCAGACGGAGCGCGGGGTGTTTGATCTCGGGCTGGCGGCGCTGTTGGTTAGCCGAAAGACGGCCTTTGTGCGCAGGCAAGCGGGTGTGGAACCAGCTGCTCACTGCGAAATACACTGGAACAGTCACATTGTTGGAACTGAACGAGCGAGAAGTTTTGGTGGAAATCCGGCCTCAGCGGGGAACTGAACACCGTCGCTTTCCTAGAGAGACTAGGAAGGCCTTGAGACCTGGGGCTTATCTCAATCCTGGGCCCGGGGGCCCGCGCTGAGGGGGGCGGGGCCCAGCAGGGGCGAGAGCGTCGAGGAACACGGAGCGCTCAGCTTCCGTCATCTCGGATAGCGTTAGCCACAATTTTTCCACCTTTCAGGGGGAAGGGTCCGTTAAAAGGAGCCCTTTTTCCCAAAAGCCCGCCACCCTTTCCCCGGTTGTTCGGGGGGGCCCTTCACGACCGATGTAACCAGGCTTGAAAGAGC
>JAPXFY010007688.1:0-10306 GCA_030674185.1 Monoplex corrugatus | reverse complement strand
GAAAGAGAAAGTGTGTATGTATGTGTGCCTGTATGTATGTGTGCCTGTATGTGTGTTGCATGTGTTTTGAGTGAACGCGCGAGCCCGTTTTGAAAAGTGCTTGTGTGCGTTTGTAAGGTTTAAAAAATATGAGCAGAGTTTTATTTACGAGCGGAGGCACATTTTGCACACACACACACTCAGAAAAAAAAATTCACCTTGGGGGGGCTGACAAGTTAAGAAGGAAATACCAGCCACACGTCATATTATATGTACAAAAAACACCAAGCTGTAAAGAAAGAGCGATCGCTGTCCCATCTAATCTCTGGCTTCTCCCAAAATGAATTCTGAAATTGTTCGAATTGTAGGATGTGCTGCACATCATGTGTGGCAAATGTAAAAAGAAATCATTCTAGCTCTGTTCTTTTTTTTTTTTATACATTGGTATTTCAAAACATTGATTAAAACAAGGAAACAAGAAGGGACAAGCTTTTTCCCCACGAATCTTTTTTGTTTTTGTAAAACAAAAAATAATTACAGAAAATCCAGATTTTATTTTCTTTAAGGTCACTATGACCGTGGACAAAATATTGTTGAAATAAAACGACTTAAAACGAGGACAAGGGTTTAGATTGTTCACAAAGAAGTAAAACAGTTTTTAAATGAATAATTTTAGGTCTCGAGAAAGCGCTGTTCACATCTTCCTCAAACAGTGCTGACTAACGGCACTTATTAGTTAGTATGACCTTGGACATTGACACCTTATTTGCCAAATTTATGCATTCGCCACTTTTAATGTCTACACCCTTCTACCCCAATTTGGCAAAATCTGTCTAGAAACAGACGAGAAAAATTTTGGTATTCAAATTTTTGTCAGACACAGACAGACAGACAAAACATCTCTCTCTCTCTGGTTGATACAAAAACCATCCCCCCCTCCTTTTCCGAAACATAAAAAAAAAAAAAATATATATATATATAAAAAGACTGAACAACAGAGTGGCTTCCTGTCTTTATATACCCAATAAGTTGAAAAGATGAACAATGACACAACAGATAATACGCATTTTACCTCCTGTTTCCCCCCCTGCCTCTTCCTCAGCCGTGCTTTTATGTGTTTTTTATTTATTTTTCTATCTATTTATCTATTTATTCAGTTTCATTCAATTTTGAAAGGAGGTTCTGTGGCTTTTTTTAAACATCAACTTACGGTTATTCCTGACATGAACTGACGTCATTGTTACAAAACGTTGTTTTCACGAGCTGCCGTATGCAGGCCGGAGAGCATTAACCCTTCCACTTTTACACCCCATCCACCACATTCCTGCAGGAAGTGATGAAGAGGATGAATCATTGAAAAGGTTAATAAAAAAGGATGCAGTTTTTTTTTCCAAAAATGGTAAAAGGCATCAGCCTCACGTTGCTGACACGGGACAGTCAGACAACAGAGACCACAAAATCAATCAACGGTTGTGTTATTATTATTGAGTCCTTCCCACCCATACCACGTTCACATAGTCCTGTTCGTAGAGAGCTGCGGATTCTTTCCATCAAGAATTATTCAGTTTCAGGAATGGATTACGTAACCTGAAAAAAATATCCTTATTTTTCCCGTTTTTTTTTCTTTTTCTTTTTTAAGGGAATGACTGAGACTAACTGGTCACCATGAATTTCTCGCACAATCTCTCGTCTAAAAACGCATATGCAAACTAGAAATAACAAAAACATTAAAAGAAATAACAAACACAAAAAACGAACTAATGTACAATCTCTCTCTCTCCCTCTCTCTCTGTGTTTTCTTTACCAAGTTTGATCTATCCTGGCTGCCCCCTTCACCTTCTCTCTCTCTCTCTCCCCCTTTCTGTCTGTCTGTCTGTCTCTGCAAAAAGGTAGGTTGATGTGTGGTGTGTGTGTGTGTGTGTGTGTGTGTGTGTGTGTGTGTGTGTGTGTGTGTGTGTGTATGTGTGTGTGATTGAGTGTGTGCGTGTGTGTGTGTGTGTTTGTTTGTTTGTTTGTGTGTGTGAGTGCGTTTATATGGGTACATGTGCATGCGTATGCATGTATGTTATACGTGCTTATATCTCTGTGTGTTCTGCATGCACGTGAGAAGCATACACGCACACGCCAACGCGCAAAACACTGTCATAAAATCAGCCGTTTTGTTGATCGGGCAATAAAAAAATAAGTGACACAGGCAAAAAAATACTATAAAGACAAGGAAAGCGAGTACTAAAATAGTAGGAAGTGCAATGACTTTTCCATATGATCAATAACTTGTACCAAAATGAATTCAGGAATTGTGCCAACTGAAAGAAAGATATGCTGCAAATCACGTGTGACAAGTGGAAAAAAAACTATTCTGGCTCTGTGTTTTTTTCCTCATACACTGGCATTCCAGACCTACTCCCCCCCCCCCCCCATCCAAAAAAAAAAAGATGGAGGATGAAGGTGAGGGTGGAAATAAAGCATGCATGTGCTTTGCCTCCTCACCACCGACGTACGTGCGCGCGCACACACGCAGACGAATAGCCTAGGTGCAATTCAGAAAAAAAGTCTATTTGGGATTCTCTCCCTGTCGGCGTCACCGGGTTCAGTGTTGGCCGCTGCACTATTTGACGCCCGTCACTCCCATTCAAATGGCTCTGTCTTGACTTTTGTGAACAGCATCTTGAATATTTAGGCCACTGATGTCGGTTATGTCCCCCCCCCCCCCCACACACACACATAAAGAGGCTCTCTCAATATAAATTCCATCTGAATAAAAGGAAATGCGCATTTGCCGTTCTCAAATCCTCTACTGATAAAGATTTCTTTCTTTTTAATCGTTTTGTGAGAAGAAAACCACCTCTCTTCATTGAATCCGATCAGGTTTCTGCATAAGAGTGTCATTATACCTCAGGCTATTTTTTCTACTGTTAAAATATATGATAACAAAGCACAAGGAAATCCCAGTCATTCAAAAAACATGCATAGAACTGAAGCCACTCCACTACGGAGCTGAAGCACATGGGAGAGCTCTCTTCCGCCAACATAATTTCACAGATAAAGTCGCTTTCAAGACTGCACCGAATGAACTTAAAGTCTCGCTGACATTATCACATCGTATTATTTGCTTCCAAGACTGTGAGGACCCTTGACTAAATTGCTGCAGAAGCTGGAGTGTGTGAATTTTCCATCGATCTTGGTCAGACGGACGTTTACCGCAAGGAACACAAACAAAGAACGGTTTTTATTTGTGAGCCATTCTGAGAGAGATCTGTCCATTTTCGTTTTTCATCTGCTTACTCTATTTTCACTCCTGACTCTGTTTTCGTTTGGTTGCCATGCAGTCAACGTGGATATCACTATCAGCAACTGTATGTAAACACCCACTACCAGCAAGTGTATGCAAACAGAACGAAATGGTCAAGCCATACCAACATTTTTCTAATAAGGAGAGAATGGTGAAACAAAACAAGAAATCAACATTAAAAATTGATCAATATCTTACGCAACCACAAAAACGGATCTTATGACACTGCACGTAACGAAAGTCAGCAAGCTTGAATTATTTCTTATAAAAGAAAATTGTGTCATTTAATTTAAAATTCCACAGCAGGACTTTTGCCTCTGACTGCAGTCAGGGAAATAATTTGGGTTGTAGCCTTAAGAATGGGTCATGTACTTTACCATAATTAATAAACAGCAATATTACTCGTACACAAAGGACGTTTAATTCTCATTGGCGGCGTGCACACACACACATATACACACGCGCTCGCAAGCGCACACGCATGCACGAGTTCATGGCTGTTTCATCTAACTTTAATCATAAAATCGGTCGACAAAACGTTCAGCAAATCGAAAAGGCATAATTGTCTTCCATTTATTTTCAAAAAAGTAAGAATGATCAATAACGAGAGAGGAGTGACGAGGACAAATAGACAACATCAATTCTGTTTGATCTCATTCGTTTTCTAAAACAGAGTGGTTTAGATTTAAAATGGGAAACAAACGTTTTTGTGTATGTCTAGTCCCAGTTGAGTAAGGCTTTAACTTCAAGTGTGTGCATCGTGATAATTTCATGCAGATTGAGCACATCTTTGAACAAACAGGAGTCATGAAAGAAAGCCAGCCTGGTCAAGAAGAAGACAACTGGTTATTGAACTGTGTTGATAAAGACTGTCTATGGGTACGTCCTTCAGACAATGTTACCCTGATGCCTTTTCCCCAGCACAGGAATCCCACATTTCCTGTTTTATGACTGCCCTCTGGCATGGGCATGTCAGCTTAAAAAATTGCCATTTTGTAGCAGTGACAACAGATCCTGTCGGTTGATGCAAAACATCCTTCACCTGGTCCTGTAACTTGGGAGGAAATGATAATAATAACGAAAATAGCAACAACTCAAAACGAAATCAAAAGGACTAACAGTGAAATCATCCTACAGCCCCCCCCCACCCCCCCTCAAGCAGAAAAGTTTCCTTTTGAAGTTTGGCAAATTTCACGAGCATCGAGGCCAATCCAGTTGAAGTTTTCCGCATGGCAAAAGTCGTGCGTGTACCAAAGTAAATGAGCTAAGAGGTAACTGCCTGCCTCGGGCGGCTCTTTACACAGAATCATGCCGACCTCCCTGACCACTACTCTGTGAGGAGGGTAATATCATGATGTCTGCAACACGAACTGTTCAACAGGGATCAATACAGAAGTCTATTGCTCCAGACCTTGTACAGTTTGATCATTCTGTTATTGGCCTGGTCTAGTGCAGCTTGTGCAGTAAAACGGACTTGCATTTGAGCAGACCAGTTGTTCTGATCAAAGCTGTTTTATGTTTGTCACTTGTCGCAAAGAAAACATTCCAAAATGTCTCTTGTTAAATAATGTTTGAAATGCAATAAGCTATTCAGTATCCTATAAACAGGGAAAATAACACAGTGATGAAAAAAAAAAGCTCTTGTGAACAAAATCCATCAATAGCTTCTGCTTGAGTCATATTCTATTGACTTTACATATCTATGAAAAAAAGTGACAGAAAAGCTAAAGCGTGAAGGATCAAAAGCTTCTGTAGATAGTTTCTTCAAACAATGTTTTTACAAAAATGATGTAGGTGATTTCAGTTAAATAAATGAAAAATTAGTGGGTTGTTTCTCTCGAAAAAGGGTCCATCATTTCAGATATTTCTATTCAGCCCCCACTATATTCACACTCAACATGAAATATTCACTTTTTATCTATCCCATAAAAATAATCACGTCAATATTTTCAAGTAAAATGTTAGTATGCTTCCGTCTCTCAACCTCAATTAAAGAACTACATGAAGACTGGCCTTTCATATGTCACGAATATTTGTAAATGCAATCTAGGAGGAAATAATAATAACAAAAATTCATACAGCCCAGCCGACTACTAGAGCCATATCAGGGTTGTACAAAAACAACAAAACAAAACAAAACGAAATCAAAAGGACCAACAGTGAAATCATCCTACAGCCCCCCCCCCCACCCCCCCTCAAGCAGAAAAGTTTCCTTTTGAAGTTTGGCAAATTTCACGAGCATCGAGGCCAATCCAGTTGAAGTTTTCCGCATGGCAAAAGTCGTGCGTGTACCAAAGTAAATGAGCTAAGAGGTAACTGCCTGCCTCGGGCGGCTCTTTACACAGAATCATGCCGACCTCCCTGACCACACTACTCTGTGAGGAGGGTAATATCATGATGTCTGCAGCACGAACTGTTCAACAGGGATCAATACAGAAGTCTATTGCTCCAGACCTTGTACAGTTTTATCATTTTGTTATTGGCCTGGTCTAGAGCACCTTGTGCAGTAAAACGGACTTGCATTTGAGCAGACCAGTTGTTCTGATCAAAGCTGTTTTATGTTTGTCACTTTTTGATAAAGCATGCACGATGAAAACTTTCAAAAATGTCTCTTCTTGAATAATGTTTAAAAATGCAACAAGCCTCCAGTATCTTATAAACAGGGGGAAAATAACACAGTGACAAAAAAATGCTACTGTGGACAAAATCTAACAATAGATTCTGGTTGAGTCATATTCAGTCTATGGAATATTACCTTTGGCATCTATATAAAATAAAGCGACAGAAAAACTAAAGTATGAAGAATCGAAGGTCTTTGTAGACAATTTCTTCAAACAATATTTACAAAATAATGGTGAACAGGTGATTTCAGGTAAATAAATAAACGATTTATCGATTGTTTTATCGAGAAAAAGGTACGTCATTTCAAATATTTCTATTCACACACCCAAGTATATTTACACATATGAAATGTTCACTTTTTATCTATCCTACAAAAATATTCACAAGTCAATATTTTTCAGCAAAATCTTAGTATGCCTCCCTCTTTCAACTTCCGTTAAAGAAACTACAGGAAGATTGGCTTTATACTTGTCAGGAATGTTTGTGAACGCAATTTTCTATCAAACTTTTATCTATACTATCTTTTCTTAACAATACTCACCATGTGCATTAGAAATGTGGCCATCACCATTTTTTCTTCAACTAACTGAATTCACCAGAATTGATTTTCTTGAAATACTCTTTCTAAAACAAACAAACAAACAAACAACAAGAAGACACAGATCACATACATATACAAGCATAAAACCCAACAACAAAATACTCAGCTCCATTTGCAAACTATCTCTTGATTACATTACTCCCTGGGCTATCTTTTCTATCTGAAAGCAAACCAAAGTAAACCATATACAAACCACACACAAGCACACACAAAAATAAGCAGAACAACTGCACTACTATCGGAACGAGGAAAACGAGCGAGTTCTCTCTTCCGATAACATTATTTCATCTACAGCGTCTCTTCAAGACTGCAGTGAGTGACTCAAAGTCTAGTCGACATCAATTTCCGTAAAATTTGCTTGTATGATTGGCCCTTGACTAAACTACCGCGGAAAAATGTGTGAAATTTAATCTATCTTCAACAGACGCACATAGACACATTAATCACAAGGAGCAAACACAAAGAATGATTTTGTTTGGAGTGTGGTATTTGTGAGCCGTGCTGAAAGAGATCTGTTCATTTCCATCCATTTCTCATTTTCCACCTTCTTACTGTGCTTTTGTTTGGCTCAGACTCCGGTGTTTGGAATTTATTCAAGATAGAATCATCGCGCTCGGACATTTCTATATACGCTCCACGCAAATCTGCCAGCAATTATGTGGCAGCCCTCCCTAAGCCTTCGCGAAAGCATTTGCATTAGCAAGGTCCTGAAATAGGAAGGGGCGGGGAAGGGGGAACCTATGAAACGCTAAGCTGACACCACAAGAATGATGGAAACATTTAGATGGGCAGCAAACAGGCTAGTTTTCAATGTTGAGGACTGGAATTGAGCTCCAAGTTGCAGAGCAGCTTAGGACTACATAGTCAAACCGTATTAACAATTTTTTGTTTTCTAAAAAAAAGAATACAACAATGATAAATTCTGGCTATTTTCTCTATATTGTTGCAGTTTTAACTTTTTTTTTAAACATCTAGGCTTCTACCTGTGGCTGTGGTTCTGGAACTGATTTGGGTTATAAATTGTGTAATGGATCACGGCCTTTGGGTATAAGCGAGAACATTGCTCACAACAGCAGTATACCTGATGTAACTGACTTTTGCATGGGTCTCATTTCACTGGGGAGTCACCTGTGCATGACTGAGAAATAAGCATTGACACATGATTACACAGACACAGACATATACCACAAGAACTTACAACACCGGTCACTCCAAAACGGAAACAAGCTTTACTAAAAAAAAGTGAATTCCTGTAAGCTCACAACTACATGTGCATCATGATATACAAAACAATACAGGAATAGGCAAGTGGAGGGGGAAAGGAATTCACGCTGGTGAAGAAGACGAGTGATGATTGATTTGTGTTGCCTGCCAAAGCCTCTATCGCCAGACTACTTCATGAGGGCAATATCCGGCTAAAGTCTTTTCCTAATACTGGAATTCCTAGCTTCCTATTTTCTGACTGCTCTCTTGCATAGATACACAAGCCTAAGAAACGACGGCTACTTTGTGACACTGACGTCAGTGATTGTTGGGAGATAGAGTGGAAGATTATGTTCAGTAAAGTCACAGCAATCACAAAAACGCTCCTTTGGAGTTTTCAATGCTGCTTGCGGTCTGTTCTAGGTTACATGTTGATGGAAACAATCTTTTTTTTTTCTAGTTTCTTGCGATTTGTCGTCATGTTATTTTTCTCTTCCACTTTGTTATTGACTTTTATTCTTCTACTGTGTTTAGGTTCCTGTGCTACTTGCAATTTCTTCAATGTGACTAAATGTGTCAATGCCTCTTGTCTTGTCTGATCGCACTAGCTGTCCATGAAGTAACAAATTATTGGGAAATGTGTGCTACATGAGCGATGTTCAGCTCTTTTCCATCCTAACTGCCTGATTATACGCACGTAGAATTTGTTTCCAGAAGCGTCTGTTGTTTTGTCAATTAGAATGCCCATGTCTTTTGCTTCTAAAAACGTGAAAAAGACTCCCACGGTCAGACAACCTTCCAGTGATTTAGCGGGATTGCACAGGATGTGCTTCAATGCCTTGTACCCCCTACTCAATACTCAATGTCTCAGTTCCTTTCGTTATAGTCATCAAAACTATCACAACACAAAAGCAAGCAAGCAGGCAAATCAGCCAGCATGCAAACAAGCCAGCAAGCACGCACGCACGCACACACACAAGCACACACACACACACACACACACACACACACCACACACACACACACACACACACACACACACACACACACACACACACACACATATATCAAATCCACTTTTGTTTTGAAACATGTATTTAAGTGGCCTGAAAACACTACACACAATCACAAATAGTAAACATGATGTTTACACAATGCATTGCTCTGTAATTCATGTATGCAAATACATTGAAAACTAACGCCAACAAGTTAAAGGAATAATACTATGATTGAGAAAAGATCTGAAAAAGGTCACAAGATATTTTGCAGAAACCAAAAGAATCTCAAGAACAGAAGACAGCAGACAGATCACACATCACCTCATTTTATCCATCTATACGTATTTTTCAAGGCTAATTGGTAGATAAGTGTATGTGTGTGCAGGGGAAGGGATGTCTGAATGTGTATGTGCGTGTGTGTGTGTGTGTGTGTGTGTGTGTGTGTGTGTGTGTGTGTGTGTGTGTGTGTATGTGTGTGTGCGCGTGCGTGTGTATGTGTGTGTGTGTGTGCGCATGCGTGCGTTCGTACAGGTAAATGTGCTTTGTACGAGTTTGCGTGTGTATTGTGAGGAATAAGGAATCCCACCAGAATACGAAAACAAAACAAAACAAACAAAATAGACAAACAAACAAACAAACAAAAAACCAACAACAACGACAAACAACAAAAAAACAAATAAACGAAAAAAAAAAACCCCAAAACAACGACAAACAAACAACCAAAAAACAAACAAACGAACAAACAAACAAACAAACAAACAAACAAACAAAAAACAAAAACAAAAAATCGACCACACTGTTTTTGTTTGTTTGGTTGGATGGTAGTTGTTGGTTAGTTGGTTGGTTGGTTGATTGTTTTTTTTAATTACCTCAGTTGCATGCAGGTACATAGAACACCTTTTTCTTTTCTTTTTTTTTGGGTCTTTATTGTCGTTTTTGATTTCTTCATTAGTTTGTACATTATCTGTATCCTTAACTTTCAATGGACAGCTCAAAGTTTTTATTAGTCTCTGACAATATAACGTAGTGCCTGGACTGTTTTGCCACCAAGTATATGTGCGCGAGTGTGTATGTTGTATGGTAAAACAAACATGAACATAAATGCTTGGTACAACCACATTTTTTGAATGCCAGGTACAGTACAATACATATATTCTGGTATTTGTATGAAGTAGACAATTTTGGTCGTAAATAATCAATGTTTCGCAGTGGTACTGACATTTCTCATTTTTAGGACATTTTTTTTGTTAATGTAGATGCAGATATGTTCCAAAACGCCCCCTGAAACATTGAACCTGGAGGATGTGCTGCAAATCATGTGTGACAAGTTTGAAAAGCAAGGTTTTGTAGAATAGATTGTTTTTTAAACATGTCAGTCTTACGTCATACTACAAGTCCAATGTATTGAGAAGCGTTTTGGCACATGCCAGCGAATAGATAAGAAGAAAGTCCACATCACCTCTTACGTAAGAATATCATCTCTTACGTTATAACTTTTTCATGATGTTTAGCATTTAGTTGGTTAGTTTTCGATATAGGAGACGATATTTTTCCATGTCAAAACGTGTTCATACAAACATACACACATACATACATACAGAAGCACGCGCA